>VOQJ01032189.1:35545-46969 GCA_015052665.1 Apistogramma diplotaenia
TTTTTAGAGTTTGTCGGACAAAAGTGGGGGGGAGAGGGGAGAGGGGGGGGAAGGGGGGGGGAGGGGGGGGGGGGGGGGTTGATATTCATCTTTGAGAAAAAATACCTAGGAGGGAGAGAGAGGGAGAGTAGAGTGGGTGTTGGGAAGGAGGAGGGAGGGTGAGGAGAGTGGGAGGGTGCAGAGACAGAGAGAGAAAGAGAGAGAAAGAGCTAGCTGATTAGATTGGAGAAAGCCAAGGAGGTATGGGTATACTATTGAGCAAGGGGAGAGGCAGAGGGGAGGGTGACTAAGTGAATGCAGTTTGCCGTCGCGTGTCGCCGTATCACAGCGAAGTCCACAGGCAGTCGGACGGATCGGACCTGAATCAACAAATGGGGACAGAAAAACTGGATGTATACTGCATGTGAGGGGAAACCAAGGGAGGATATAGAGTCTGCCTTCATGTCCTTTTATCTTTGCATCTAATACTACTGTGAGGAACCCACAGGGAGGGAAAAGAAAAACAGCGGACAACTCATTTTTTCCTCCAACATCCTCTCTGAAGCAGAGGAGCTGTGATTAGAGTCAACTGTGGGACTTGCTGGGATTTTTCAATATAAGCTCAGTAAGTATTTGTATAGGCTGTGTAACAGCACTGTATTAGTGTGTGTGTGTGTGGATTGATGCCTCAGCTTTGTGCGCTGCCTCTGATGTTTTTTTTTCTCATGAAAAATATGAATATAAGAAGAGCTGGAAGGGAATTTAAATCCAGTTGTGCTGCAGTGGGTTTTTTTTTTTATTGGCACACATTGTTGGCATCACTGAACTGCTTTTCTTTTCTAATTTAAACAACTACCCCAGACTTGACTCTGTGTGTGTTTGTGCCTTCTCCTCCTCAGTGCCGGTGTGTGTGTGTGAGTGCGCGTGTGTGTGAGCTGATAATAGCAGCTCCATTGGTATTCAGCGGAGGGAGCTCCAGGATCTCGCTGCGCCTTTCCCCAGGATGGGATCACAGAGCAGGGATTGTGCTTTCCTGTGGAGAGCCCGCTGAAATGGGTGAGTGTCCATCCTTCTCTTTCTCCCTTCCCCCTCCCTCTCTCCATTCGCTTTCACCTTTCAATTTATTGATTCTTATATATGTATGTATCTATGGCTTTAGTCTGCAGTTATATACAAAGCATTTTCACTCCTGATGGGCCCCCTTCGTGTACTTGTGTCTCCTCCACTCACCCTGTACAGCCCCACCTGTTTCCCTCCATCACTCCTTCTATCCTTCTTTTCATTCACCCCCCCCCACCCCACACACACACACACACACACACACACACACACACACACACACACACACACACACACACACACACACACACTCGTCAATCAGGACATAAACAGTCCTGTCCAGTTTTAATGGCTACAGACAAAATCTGAATGGCTCAGTCCATTTTGCTGCTTGTCTCCCCCTGTCCCTGCCTCCCTCTCTCTATCCTCTCCTCTTTGGCTGTGTCACCCCTCCCCCTTATCTCTCCCATCCCTCTCTCGGTCTCTTCAAGCTCCTCACTACATTCTGTTTGATTTTAGACACACTGAAGACGTTCTGAGACTCCTTCCTGACATAGGAAATGAATGAAGATGCTGTGGATGTGTGTGTGTGTGTATGTGTGTAAGGACTGCTATTTCTGTGTTTGTGTCAATCTTTTTTTTCTTTTTTTTTCCCACTCAGAGGGAACAGAGGTTTGTGTTGAGCCTCAGAGTGAAGGACTGGAGCAACAAAAGGTTATGGAGTAGATCGGTGTATTTAATAGCTTCAGGCATGACAGCTGTGACACATATGTACATGCACAAACACACAGCGTCACTCTTTTTACACGCACCGCTGTCTTTGCACTCTCTCACTGACACACCAATTCGCACCCACCTACGTCTTTTCACACCTGCGACACCTTAGCGTGCTTAAGGTGCCAACAAAGGCCAGGCTTATTCTCTCTCTCTCACACTCACACACACACACACACACACACACACACACACACACACACACACACACACACACTGAGCACTAACCTAACCGAACTTAGTCTCATCTTAAATGGTCCTTGGAGAATATCGGTGTCACGGGAGGGTCATATATATCCACACAGTAGTATTGATTGGAGCTGATAAGCTGAATGGCCTCGAATGTTTCATTGTAAATCGGCCATCACCCACCTCACCGGAGTCACTAAACTTATTTAACGATTTTACTCTCTTAAAAGAGATTATATTACTGCAGGGCTCTGAAAGGACTTTTTCTTTTTTTTCCCCTGTACTTTTCTGACTTCAGAAGCGATCTGGCACCTGGCAGCGAGCGTGAGCTTTTTGATTAGAATTCAGAAGTGACTTGATCAGATTCAACAGGTGCAAACTGTTGCATAGTAACAGAGTCGAGACTACCTGTTGGGTAAGATTTGACATTGCGTCTCTATTTTTAGAATTAGGTCATCTGTTCGACAAAAGGTAGTGTGATTTGTTAGGAAATGAAAAATAGAAACTCTGCAGGCATTCAAGTCTGTCTGAGCTCAGGCCATCTGTCATCTGCATACATACCTGTCTGCCTGGAACAGGGTTAATTTAAGGGGATTTATGAATACGTTTGGTACAACATAAAGTGATACATAGATAATGTGTGCTGCGTAGTTGAAAAATGCACCAGTGTGTGACTCACAAAAGGGTTTGTTTGCTTATATTCAATGGCAGAGAGCACAATTAAATGCAAACACTGATTTGTCAGGAGGTCTCAATGAAGCCTGAAGAAAAACAGCTCTTTGTGCAACATTTAAATGTAAACCTGAGTGTTACTACAGACGAGAGTGAAATATTTTTGCATCCACCTTCCACTGAAGAGATTCTGCTTATTTCTTTTGCACTGAAACAAAACACAATGTTTTTGGAATAAAAGATGAATTATAAAGTAGTTTTATGCTTTTTAAAAAAACAAAACAGAGGACATTAATTATAATTTCAGAGTTTTGTTAAAAGTATGTAATTGATTTGACTACACTGTAACTGTTTTCTTCATTTGAATGTGGTTACTCTGGGATCTGGTTCTTCACTGTCATTACATCTCAAGTGATTTGTCACAGTAATACAAAAGAGGTGTGTTGCTCACTGAGGTCAGGAGGGCATTCAGTGGGTCATGCAGAGAGTGTGGCGGTGCAAATGTGGATTATTGTATTACTAAAAATGTGCATTTTGTTAAAAAGTCTGCTTGTGCCTCACCCGAACCTTTACTGCACCTGATGCAGCTTGTGGCGCATGGCGGGCAGACACCTTGTATTTTGAAGAAGAAAAAAAAAAAGAGAGTAAAAATGATTGTGTGAAAGAAGTAGAGGTGAAGATCTGAAATTGGATAGAGGGAAAAGAAGTGAGATGGGATGATGAGAGTGTTTGAAGATGAGCTCGTTGGGAGAGAGTGAAAGCATCAAATCATAGAGTGAGTGGAGAGGAGGTTGGAGCAAACAAGCAGCAAAGTCGTGGAAGAGTGACAAGGACGGAATAGACAGCAGGACGACAGGCAGGGTGGAGAGTGGCGAGGAGGAGAATGACACGCGCGATAAGGAAGAGTGACACAAATGTCACCATGCTAACCTTTCATGCACTCTCTCTCCTCTCTTCTGCTTCTCCTCTCCTCTTTCTCTCCTTCTAGATCTGAAGCCTTGCAGAGATGGACACCAAATGGACAGCATGGAAGCCAACAGACACCCTCCAGCGACTAGCTTTCCACAGCTAACTGCTTCCACCATCTCCTGCCATCAGCTCGAACCATCCGACCGAGGGCTGAGTTTGCAGAGTTGAGCCTGGACCAGCCATCTACCGAAAGCAGAGATAAGCAGAGGGCGACAGGCCTCAGAGGAGTCAACGCGCAACGAACCAGTCAGCGTGTTGAGCATACAATTGAGCTTCTTGGACTTCATCTAAAATGAAATAGGCTGCAGTGATGCTTGAGCAGTGGTACGGAGCTTTTGGATATGTCCGGATTTATCGACCGGATATATTTTTGAGATTACGACACTTTGGTGCACACCTCAGAGCTCAGCCACTTTTTCCAGATTGGCTTGTGGGCAAAAGCGAGTAATTGAAAATCCCCCCTCGAGAGGCTCTGTGTTTTGATTTGTTGTGGGGGAGGAAGGCCTATTATTATTGTTTTTTTGTTATTTTTTTAAGGAACAATTTCCCACCCCGCCCCCCCCCCCCCCTGCTTTTATCCCGCAAATTTTTTTTTTTCACCGTCTTTCTTTCACATTGTGGAGAAGTACATTATGAAGCAGTACCATTCTTCTTCATCCTCCCTCAGTGACGGAGAGCGAGGAGGGACAGACTGTCCAGAATAGATAACGAGCAAGGAGACCGGCACCGAGGAGAGGAGTAGGAGAAAAAAGGGAGAAAACAGGGAAACAGGTGGAAAAAGAAAGAGAAAGAAGGAGACAGAGAACAAAAAAAAAGCAGCGAAGGCAAGAAAATAAAGAACAGGGAATTAAGTAGGATTGCAGAGAGTCCTTTTGGAGACTTAGAATCTCTTTGTAATTTGTGTCGAGGCTAGTTAGCGCAATGGGCAGGGGAGGGGTTCAGGATTTACACCGGGGAGGGGGGACTTGAGCAGGAGGCTAGGATGATGTCCCGTCTGCACCTGCCTGGTCTGAATCTTAGTGTTTTGGAGGAAGACAGGCTGAAAGATGGCTTGGTAAACAGACAGCTGTGTTGAATGACAGACAAGCTCTGAGGCTGGTGAGACAGACAGACAGACAGACAGACAGGCAGGCAGGAAGACGGGTACACATCCCGAATGTCAGGCAGAGAGCCAGGCAGACATCCAGTGCCGGCACAGTAGACGGTTCGCAAATCATTGTCATTCTGTGCAGATTGTGAGGGGAAGGCAGGGTGAAGGAAAGCAAGCAGAGGCAGAAAGAAAGCAGAAGAGCATCCCTGTGGTTGCAGCTTCTGGAGAATCGTCATCTGCATCCATCTCAGTCAGTACTGTGACAAGCCCATGCACTAAAAGAAAAACAAGCTGTGAGGGAGGGGGGTGGCTGTTACTAGAAAGGAAATACAGGTTGGAGAGAGGGAGAGGGAGAGGGAGCGGGACGGAGGTAAAGAGGCAGGGAGAGAAACAGAGGGAGAGAGCAGGTGTCGGAAATCCTCCCCTTCATCTGCTTGTCATTTACTCCTTTATGCTCTCTCGTCGTCTGCCGAGGTGATTGGGTTTCTGATACCGGCGTTCCTCTACTTACAGGCCCACTGCAATCCCGAGGAAAACGAGAGGTGGGCAGACAGAGGAAAACAAAATCAGACAGCAAAAAAGGGAAAGGTTTCTGATTGACTCATTTTCACCCCTTCCTTTTCTCATTTGCCAAGGTGGGCTCTTGCTATCTTTTTTTTGTTTGCTTCTTTTTAAAAGCAAGAACTAGAAAGAAGAAAAACACCTGCCCCACCAATCCCCCTGCACTCTTTGTACACAGAACTAAACTTCTTTTATCACCAATTGTTGATTTCTCGCCTTGTCTATCGGGATTATTTTCTCTTCTCAGTATAAACACTGGATTGCTCCAGATTCCATCTGAATGTCCTCACCCCCAGTGACACAGTGTGAACTCCTCTGACTCCCCCCGCAGCATCCCCCCCCCTTGGGTGAAGTGCTAAAACTCTGTGGTCTCAGATCTCAATGCCTGTGTTGACTCACTACTACAGTGATAATATGGCACAGCGCTTCTGATACCGTCTGATTCATTCTGTAAGTAGGACTCTCTCGTTCTATGCGTGTATGTCTCCACATGTGTGGCGCATGTCATTAGCATGTGTTTAGCTTCTGCATGCAGAGGCACAGAAGTGGTGCGTCTCTCTGCAGTGTTGGTTTTATGGCGTCTTCACAGCGGATTTGCTTTCCTGTGCTTCCTCTGCTCCGGGCGTTTTGTGTGTGTATGTGTGTGTTTGTGTGTGTCTGCCAAAGAAAGAGATTTTGATCTTACAGCCAAGCTTACAACAGCATCAGAGTGGTGTCAGAATGAGGCGAACGGGGTGTCTTTCCCTGTGTGTCTGCGTGTGTGTGTGTGTGTGTGTGTGTGTGTGTGTACTCCTACATTTTGGTCCTGAGGTTAATTTGAACTAATTAATTGTGATTTTTTTTGCTTCTCAGAGCACTTTTTGGTTCTCTGTCAGTGTACTTATATTCATTAGGGTGAGATGGAAAAGGGATGGGGGGCTAAAACCGAAGAGGGTGAACCAGCTAATGAGAATGACTCTGATTCCCTGACTAGTTTTTTTTGTTGCCTCCATTTCACATCTAATGCCCTGAGCATTGCACTCCGGCTGCATATCATTTCAGCCTCCTTTTATCTCCTTATGTGTTGCTTGGATGAAACCCTAAACTGAGACCCAGCCTCTGCAATGTCCTGCATATTACTAAGCCCATCTATCTCCACGGACACATCCACATCTTTATACACTCCCACAGTCACCAGGCCTTGCACCGGGAGACGCTCAATCAAGATAGTCCCTTCAAACAGACCAATGAACTGTGAATAACGCCATTACACAAACTCCCAGCTCAGAGCGTTACAGAGACAGAAAGATTGGGGAGGGTGGAAAATAAAAGAGAGAGAGAATAAAAAAGCATTCTGGAAATAGAAGAACAAGAGCAGAAGGAAAATGAGGAAGGAGACAGAGAGTGCGAGACAGAAAGCAACAGAGAGGAGGACACAGAGAAGGGAGGGTGAGAAGCAGGGAGGGAAAAGGGAGCGCGTGGGTCTAGAGGGGCCGCAAAGCAGGAAAAGACCTCTGCTCCATGGGAGCGCTCTGATGGGCTTAGCAAGGCCCCGCTTTGTTCACACTGTTGGTCAGCCTCTCAGAATTAAGATTACTAAATAATACGATTACTGCAGCTGCACACTGATAACACGCTGCTGCCGATCCCCTTTGTCACTGTCAGAAAACCCAGAGATGAGGGGAGGAGTGGCACGTGATGGCATCAAAGGCATGAAAGTACTGTCATCATTTGCCCTCATGTTGCACAAATTTTTATCATATCTTTTCTCCACTTGTTAATATTGCTCTATTAAAAAACAAACAAACAAGTGAACAGGGAAACCACTGTGTTTAAAACCTCCCTGCACATGTGTGCACATAAACCAAGACTCTCATAGTGAGACATCTGCCCCTTATCTTGATGTTTTACACCACATCCTCTGCGTGGGCTATTTGTTTTATGTTTCTGTGCTTGACAGCTTTGACACAGATTCCTGCCAAGTTGACCTTGCACTTTGAAGTGTAATAAAAGCTGAATTCCCAGGCATCGATACATGTTCTTCTAGTAGCTGATAAATGGCCTGCTACCCCTCGGGAGAGGGGGGGAAAAACAAGCAGGCAGCAAAAACCTCTGTCCACTCCTGCTCAGCGGAAGTAAAGTACAACTGTCTGAAACCCACAGCTCCCAGAGTAGCGAGCTAATATCAGGGCTGGGTTGGACTCAACCCCCCTCCTATGAGATATGAACTATTTCTACTGTCCTCTCAGCAGGGGCAACCGTTTGCCTGCAGAGCTGAAGATTAGCTTGGAGCGGGAAAAAGAAAAGACACATTTAGCATGTGATGGTGTATCATAGGAGTAACAAATAACAAACCAGAGCTGAGGGCACGAAACGAAATCAATGAATTATGACACGCAGCACAAATATGCAGCTTAAATCGTCCCTAAACCAAGTTGGCAACCGTTCATTTCAGCTCCCGTTCCTGTGCAGCACGTTTGTCATCTAGCGAAGGTTTCATGTGCGTGTCTTATGTATTTGCTTCAGTGACATTAAATGAACTCTGACCCCAGGCCCTCCGCAGCGCTGCTCCGTGGTCACAAAATAACTGTGTGACTCACTCCGTAGAACCAGTCAAAGAGCATCCATGTTGGATTATGTGCACTCTGCTCATTGAGTCCAGACTTGCAGAAACAGAAAAGCAATATGGAGATGATGTGCCAAATTATTAGTTACGTTTTCGTGACATTTAATCTTTTTTAAGTGCTTTTCTCAGCAGCAGCCTACAGTGTTGGTGCAGTACTCCCCAATCATTTCACTCAGCTTGTTCTAAATTATGGCACAAATGCACATGGTTCATGAGACAACCTTTTACAGTGAATTTCCCGTTGCCCTGCTTTGTACCAGTCAGGTCCTTTCAGATCACTGATCCAATCATCCCTCTGGGTTACATTTGTATTTTGTGATTCCAGTTTTCACAGCGTTTGAGAATGTCATTGACTTGTGTTATTGTTTAGGCAAAAACATATTTTCACATTGTTTGCATCATCATTCAGTTTACGGTTCTTGAGCAGGAGCAGCTGTTCTCTCTTTAGCTTTAGCTGTACTGTGACAGGGAATGCTTGAGTCTTGTACAAATGGCATTCATTTCTAGTGTTGGAGCAAGAATGGATCATTGTCAGACTGTTATCAACACTGAGTCAATATTTTGGGACTGTGACTGGCTGCTGCTGTCATGCCCCGTGATGCCTCTTGCATGGGTCTCACACAGTCACTGATTTAAGGTGAGCTGGGCTCATTTGGGATATGAGATCCCTTCAGATACTGAGGAGCACTCCGGTTTCTCCTGCACTGCAGCCCACACAAACCTTTGCTCCTATCCTAATGTAGCCCTGCTCGCTTAGTCGTTTGTCCAGTCCTGCTTGCTTCAGGCTAGCTGGCCTTGGGGGATGGATTGAGAGAGTGCATGCGACTGTGTGTGTGTGTGTGTGTGTGTGTGTGAGAGAGGTGACAAGAAATGGACATCAGGACACGCATGCCTTTTCCATAATGTGCTCCCGGCTGGGCTGTTTGGCTGGCCATAAAGTGAATGCTGCTAATGGCCTTTCAGTTAATGGAGTCATTAAGACGGGATTGCGAGAAGATAAAAGCAATGTGTGCAATGTGCTTGAACTGGGGTAGAAGTGTGATCATTTGTATATGTGTGCTGTTACTGTAAGTGTTTTGTGCATTTCTAGTTATTTAGTGCTTTGGTACCTGCATGCACAGTAACAGTAAGATGGCAGTTACTCTTGCCTGCATTAGCATTAGTAGAAAAGGTCAGTATTCTATCAGTGTAATTGTAATACGGTCTGAGGGGCTCAGGTGATCAGTCTTGACCTGACCTGTCCTAATCAGCCGGCTGGTGGAGGCTCAATGAGTCACAACTGTGATGTTTTACTGGAGATTGCTGCTGCCTTGCGTGAGCGTCTGAGTGACAGAGGCGGATAAATCTAATTTAAGGTCATTTCAGGAGAATGTGGCGAGGATGGAGAAAGGCATTTTGGGTAGAGTTGCGTGTTGTTTTCATGGTGGCAAGCCTGCTCATTATGTCAGTTTCTTGATTTTAACCAGAGGGAAGGCTTATGTCACCGTGCCCATCATTTTTCAGGCTTCAGTTGAGGGTGTTCCAGCTTGTCTCATGCACTTTTATGCAATAAAATGAAGTCTGGGAAAGATTTTTTTAAATTTGTTTTCTGGCAGAATTCACCATAAGTGACAGTATAAAATAATTAAAACAAAGTGGAAAACTAATTAGGCAAGCATAAGACAACAAGTCAATAGCTTCACTTGATAAATTTAATTTGTTCATTTATTTGGAAAAAATTGGAAACTTTTATTAAGAAAGTTCCTGTTTTTTTTAACATTAAAATTATCAGCGTATTTCACTACACTGCCTACAAATATTCCACACTAACAAGTTGTTGCCAGCCTCGTGGGTAATACACATATTTATCTGTCTGATGGTGTCAGTCTATCTAGCAGAAAGATCAGAAAATAAATTTCAGGGTGAAGGAGCTCACCTTTTAATCTAATCAGCTGGTAAGCAGGCAAAGCCCGCAGCTGGAAAATGGAGTCTCAGCAGAGAATATCATCCTGCAATCACCCATCAAACCTGTCTGCCCACCCCTGAAGGAGGGGGGAAGGGTGGTCATGATTCAGAATATATAAAACTAGTTTATTTTATTTAGGGACTGGCTCATGAGGCCTTATTTTTTGCAATTATCATGTAGATGAATGTATAAACCGGTGTGTATCTGTTTTTGTTTGACATTCCGACTACAGAAGAGCAATGTCTTTTATCACAGTGTGAGCTAAACCCTCTGAAAGCATTCTTGTACTCTTCTGTTCATCTGCTCTGATACATTTCTACATAACTGCCTTTGAGTGTAAAATTGTTGAGAACTCATTCAGGTAATAGCAGTGTCAGCCTCGGTCTGGTAAGTCTATTTCACATTTTCCACTGCAGTTCCTGTTGAGCACCAGCTTGTCTGACATTGTATTAATGGCACTCATCATGATCATCACATCTACATGTGTGGCACAGTTTAGCCTAACCTGAAACAGACTAACCTGCATGTTATTTGGTGATATCTACACTCACTGGGTATGCTTTGCTGGCGCTGAATTGGACCCTGAGTTTGAGATCATTTGAGCTTTGTGGCATGGTGCATTATCCATTTGGAAGCAGCAGGATGTGGGTACACTGTGGTCATGAATGATCGGCAGAAGTACTCAGATGAGCCGTGGTGTTAAAACGATGCTCAGCTGGTACTAAGGAGCTCAAAATGTGCCAAGAAAATATTCCCCACACCATTACTCCGGCATCACTAGTCTGTGCTGTTGATCCGAGGCAGGATGGATCCACGGATCCACGCATTTAACCCGAATTCTGAGCCTGCCATGTGAATGTTGCGGCAGAAATCAAGACTCATCAGATTAGGCAAATTTCTTAAAATCATTTGTTGTCCAATTTTGGTGACTTTGTGTGAATTACAGTGTTAGTTTTCTGTCTTTAGCTGACAGGAGTGGCAGCTGGTGTGCTCTTCTGCTGCTGCAGCCCATCTGCTTCAAGGTTTGATGTGTTGTGCAGTCAGAGATGCTCTTCTGCATACCTTGGTTGTACGTGGACGTTATTTGAGTTACTGCTGACTTCATATCAGCTCAAAGCAGTCTAGACACTCTTCTCTGACCTCTGACATCAATAAGGCGTTTTCACCCAGAGAGCTGCTGCTCGCTGGATGTTTTTTCTCTTTCTCGCACCATTCTTTGTAAACCCTATAGACAGCTGTGTGGGAAAATCAGCGCATCAGCAGGTTTTGAAATACTCAGACCAGCCCATCTGGCTCCAACAACCAATATCACCTTCAAAATCACTTAAATCCCCTTTCTTCTTCATTCTGATGTTTGTTTTGAACTTCAGCAGGTTGTCTCGATCATGTCTATATGCTTAAATGTATTGAGTTGCTGCCATGTGAATGGCCGATAGGATATTTGCATTAACAAGCAGTTGTACCTAAGAAAGTAGCCTGTGAGTCTCATATGCCCAACCATCACAACGAGAGGTGTCCTGGGTCATGTGTGACATTTGCAAGTACCTGTTTTCTACTCTGACATCTCGTCCTAGAAGGACT
>VOQJ01032193.1:8584-19524 GCA_015052665.1 Apistogramma diplotaenia
TTCCTTCCTTCCTTCCTTCCTTCCTTCCTTCCTTCCTTCCATCCATCCATCCATCCATCCATCCATCCATCCATCCATCCATCCATCCATCCATCCATCCATCCATCCATCCATTCATTCATTCATTCATTCATTCATTCATTCATTCATTTTCAGCTTAAGCATTAGCCGAGGGGAGGCAGAATACACTCTGGAGAGGCTACCACAAGGAGACAGACACTGATTTACATGCACATCTACAACCACTTCAGCATCACCAATTAACCTGACATGCATGCCTTTGAACTTCAGACCAGGAGGTTCAAACTGTCCTGGGAGGACTGTGCTAACTACTCCACCAAAATCCTGCCTGCATAATCTAATTAATGTATAAGCTTATATGTAACTAATCTAAATAGCAAGTTAGACAGCCAACTGTAACCCTCAAGCTGAGTTTCAGAGTAGTAATGTGACCACCTCCTTATTTTTCTTTAATTGCTCCCTTTAGGCGTTAACACGTGGGATCATCTGCCTCCATCTCACCAAATTATAAGCATCCCCCTCTGTCACACCAGCCCTCTGCATGGCTGCCTTCGCTACATCCATGAACCTTCTCTGTGGACTTCTTTGTGAGCGCACGGTGATTCTGTAATAACTCATGAGTGAGTTTTTCCATCAAGTAAATTTAATGTCTTCGCACATTCAGTCTTCACCTAATTTAGCCTGTTGTAAATAGAATTATATTTTCTTGTATTTTCAACTACCATGCACATATCTGGAGCACTAAGGATCTTGTCCAAATACACTTTGATATGCAGAGTGGGAAAGTCGAGGACTGAACAACTGGACCTCTGAATAGCAGACATCGCTCTAAATCCTGAGCCAGCATAAACATCCAGGTTCTTGGACTCACAGGTGAAAGGTGGGTAAGCAGAGAGGAATGCCAGGAGTCCATCCAGGAGATGTGGCTGAAACACCCAAAAAGTGCTGCACCACTATTAAATATTCCCAATTTAACATCAAGATCATTCAAAATGAGCAAGTCGAGTTATTTTTGTTAAGTACCTTCTTACCAGAGTTGACAACCTTATTGAAAATGAGCCCATCTTCAGTTTTCAAATGGCTGATAGGCTTTATCAAAAGAGTACTGATAAAAGAGTACGGTATGTGACTAGTTGGAACTTGTGTGTGCGTGTTAAAGATTGACCTGCAATGTTAACTGCTGCACATTGTAAAGAAAATCATCTACAAGTTGCTTAAATTCTAACTACTGCCAACTGGTCTACGACCTCCAGAGACTGCAGAGGGTCATACTGACTGTAAATGTTGGAAATGTGGTTTGGAGTTGCTAGGGTGCCTCAGGGACTGGGCAGTGAGGGATTCGACTATATAATCTGTATCAAATACTTCTGAGAGATTAAAGTCATCTGTTTAAAATGTGAAGTTAAACCAGAAATGGGCCTTTAAACACAATGATGGACTTAAGCACACTTACAAATCCACAGAGGTACGACGTAAAGAGGAAACTGAAGGATATGGAATGAAAACCAATGAAATGTTGTGGTTGAATTTGAAATAGGCAGTGCTTCCATCCAGGAAAACCCTCAGACATTTTTGCAGCTGAAGAAATTATGGATTAATAAGTGGTCAAAATTTCCAGTAAGCCAATATGTAAGAAGCGATTTCAAATGAGTCCAGATGTGTGCTTACTTTTTACACATATTGCAAAAAGAATCCTTGTATTTGTGTTAAAGTATGTCATATTTATGTGTAGTGTTTTGTGGTGCCTGAATAAAGAAGGGTTGCATCAGGAAGGGCATCAAATGTAAAGTTTTTGCCAAATCAAACATGGATTATCAAAACTACATTTAGGTAAAAAATAATAATAATAATAATTTTGCCTGTGTACACCACCACAGTGGACTTTTAAAAAAATCAAGATGTGATTGAAGGTCACAGCTATTTTTACACACAGTCCCCCCTTTTCAAAAGCTCTAAAGTAAGTGGGGCAGGCGAGGCCCGTTCCCGCGTTATTTCACAGCAAATGAAGCAGCCATAATACCTAAAGCTGATTGGAAATTTACATTTGTATTTCATGGCCTTTCACTGTAATTCTAACCAGGGGAATGGAAAAAAACTGATTAAACCTTTCAGAGAGACAACAACAAGCTTTGGGAGTGGCAAAATTATCACTCTGGCACATTCTTGAAGACAATGAATACAACGACCACTTCAGTGGTCTGAAAGACCACAGGAGACGACCAAGTCATGCAACCCAGTCAAGAACACTCTACAGGAGGTAGGCGTGCCATTGGTGTATCTGCAATCAAGAGACGCTTCATAAATGAAAATACAGTTTACAACAAAGTGCAAACTACTGGTGATACTCAAGGACAAGAAGACCAGACTGGCCAGAAAACACCTAAAAGTGCTCCGGAAAAGACCTTTTCACAGATGAAACTCAGATTAACTTAACTCAGAATGATGAAAAGTATGGCAAAATGGAAAAAGGCAGTGTTATGTATGAACATGTATGAACTGTTTACTAATGATGTGACCGCTAATAGAAGTAGCAGGATGAATTCTGAAGTGCACATGGTCGTACTCGCTGCTCAGATTCAGCCAAACGCTGCAAATGGGATCGGACAGCGTTTCACAGTGAAAAGAGACAGTGACCCAAAGCACACTGCAGAAGCAACTCAAGAGTTTTCTAGGCAAAGAAATAAGATATTGTTCAAAAGCCAAGTCTGTCACCTGGTCTCAGCCTAACGGAACGTGCTTTTTAGTTATTAAAAACAAAACTGAAGACCCACAAACAAGCAGGAGGGAAGAAACACAGAATCTGGTGATGTCCTGGTTTCTAGTGTTCAGGCAGTCAATCCTCATATTTGTCCAATTGATTTTGAGCCTCTGAAAATGGGGGGGCTGTGTATAAAAAAAATGGTGGTAAACAGTTCCTGCAAAATCTTTGTAAAACGCCTTGAATCAAAGCTGAAAATCTGCTTCTTCTTTCTTTCTTTCTTTTTTTGTTGCTAATTTTAAATCCACTATGGTGGGGTACAGAGATAGAAAAACTGTCTTTGCCCAAAAAATTATGGACATAACTGTAAATTCTTGGGTAAGGACATGCAGACGTCTGTTCAGTGTAATTTCTGCATTACAGTGATGAGAACCTGGATCACTCGATTTAGAAAGATTTTTAATTAGTTTTTGCCTTAAGAACATTTTTTCAACATTATTTCAAATACTTTCCCCAGATTGTTCCCCCCCAAATTTAGCAATGAATATGTTTTTGTGAACTGGGCGTGGGTGAGGTATTTATTTTCATCGTTATAAAGGGCCTTTTGTGCAGCGAGTTGTAATATCGTAAAAGTTTGCACATGTAACCAAAGCGTTTGCAAAACAAATATGAGATTACAGTATTTGTAAGAGGCATTGGGGTGATGAAAAATAGCTACCGTTTGGAATTGTGAGTAAATCTGCAAGTGTGTGTTGTAGCTAAAACTTCGGTTTATTTTCAGGGTACATACTGAACAGTCATGACATGAATTATTCCGTTAATGGATACGACACAGTGGGTGTATCGTGTTTCACTTGTCTGTGCAGCAAGTGAAGCAAAATACTAGTAGACTGGAATCGTGAGCGAACAACCTACCTTACTGCGAATGGAAGAAAACTGGTTTTTGAGTGGCAGCCGTACCAGCCAATCATATTTCACTCGGCTGAGGCTCTTTAAAGCTTCTGCTAATAGCCTTTGTGTGAAGGCGGGGAGCCGTTCGCTCGGTTAGTCTGCTGATTAGCAACAAACAGAAGGTTACGAGTTTGAAAAATTGGACTGTTTGACTACTAGGCCGGATTTGTGGCGACTGGAGCGGAGTGAACTATGTCGGGTGTCTGACCGGAGCTTGTTGGCTCGCTTTTGAAGGGGTCCGGCGGTGATTATTGCAACATTTTCGAGCTGGTCGGGGGAGACAGCCTCGCTTTTAGGTCGTCCAAGTCGCGATGCTGAGCTGATAGCTGCGTCATCATGTTGCTTCCGACTCGAGTTGGCGAAAAGAAATCACAAGTTAACGCCAGAGGTGAGGCTGCCCGCCGTCATCCATCCCCAGAGGCCACTCCCGACCTCTGAGACAGATGGAAGACGGACTGCCGGCGAGAGGTTGACGGAGAAGCCCGTTTACGCGGTCGTTGTGGTGACTTTACATCACTTGGCTTGGCGTTGTTGGCGCGATACTCTCCTGGGTTATTATCCACATTTAGAGGGACATAAAAATCAATTTGTTGTTGCCTAGAATTCGAAACCGAGAAATTTCTCAGAAATTTGACCAAATGTGTCCCGAGGAGGAAGTGTAACTATTGCATATTTAGGGATGTTTGGATAGAGAGAAGTGATGCTCTCATTGACAGCAAGGATACAAAGCAGGGGCAGGGAACTGCGACTGATTCCCGTCTGACTTTTCTTCTGCTTTTAAAGCCACAATGGAGAGGCGTTAATTTTTGAGTATTTACTCTGTATAGTGCACTAGATTGTGTCAGACTTGTAACTGGGTGTTAGAGAGTGCCTTCGTGGCTCTGTCGTCCTTTATCACCTCATCCACGTGGACTTTGTTTCAGGTCGGTGGGTAAAGTTTCCGACAAAGTTGCAGCTCTATATCGGAATATAAATCCACTAAAAAAGAGGGGAAAATGGCCTGCGACTGTTCCCACACTAACGCCCAGTACGAAAACGCAGAGACGTTTTCCCCCTCCAAGCCGTGGTTGGATGGAGACGGCGAGCAACCCGGTGAGAAGGTGTCAGCGGGGGACTCAGATGGGCGTGGATCCACCGCACCGTGGTCCCCCAACTTTGAGGTGATAGACGGGCTGCTATATCGAAAGAAACTGGAAAGGGGCTTCATTAACTACCGGGAAGTTTTGAATGAGGATCGAAGACATGAAGCCATCTCCACCTTCCACCAGCGGCGACCTGGCCAGCGCCATTTCTCACTGGAAGAGACCTACAAATGCGTGGCTGAAAACTACTGGTGGGAGGGTATGAGCATCACTTAGTCCTTACACTGTCCTGGGACAGCATGCTGCTCCTGTCTAGACTAATACAAATGCAAAATAACCTTATAACGCCCAATATATCTATACATAAGGTTTTAATCATTCTGATTGTGAGTGTAGGATCATTTGAAACCCACACACAAGCACTAGTGATTAAATAAGTCAAAGATTGATAGACTTATTCAGACATGAACAATAGGTGTTAATTGCGTCCCTTGCTGTTCATTTTGGTGAGGCAATACTAAGTGTTGAAAGAGTTTTGACACCTTTTAAAATGGTTATTCCCCTCCATGCACCTTTAAAAAGCTGCACCATTATCTCTTCCTGTCTTTTTGTTGCCTCATGTTCTGATGTTTGAACAACTCCTTCACAGGGATGTACTTCCAGATCAGAGACTTTGTCCTCAGCTGTCCAGAGTGTCAGCACAACAAGAAATCAGAGGTGAGTGTAAAGCTGGAGTTATAAAGTGACCCGACAGCTAACGCTATCCCAGGGCTCCTGTTTCTTCTCATCAAATTTGAAGTGCCTCCACATTTTTATGGAGAAGGCCTTTTTTTTTCTTCTGCAACTCACACATTTTAATTCACACCTCACTCATTCCCACTTAATCTCGCGCTTTCTTCCTGGGAGTGCTTTCTCACACATGAACGATGTTGCCATAACGGGGCCTTTCGGTCTGTTTTTTCTTCTTCTTCTCCTTCTTTTTGTCTCTGCCTCTTTGCTTCACAGGAGCCGGGTGGCAGAGGATGTGTCACAAAGACGGTAGCATCGCACAGCTCAGACATGCTGAGAAAACTGAGGAATCAGCGCGAAGCGGGCCTGTTCTGTGACATCACCCTGCGGACGAGCGGGCGCTCCTTTTTGGCGCACAGAGCTGTCCTGGCGGCCGTCAGTGATCACTTTCAGGAGATCTTCACGGAAATGGACTTGAGCATGAAGGCAGACATAGATCTCACAGGTGAGAGTGGGCACCTGGAGGCCGGACGTCGTCGTCTGAGCTGCGTTTCAGTTCAGTGGCTCAAGGCGGACCAAGAGACCTTAGCGAACCTGACCCTTCTCCTCACATCACTCGCTCAGTCCAGACACAAGTCAAACCTCGGCCTTCTATATAAATAATTCTGACCTAAATACTGCAGAAGATTAACAATAGTGGTGTTAGAAATGTAATATTTAACCTGAAGGTGGTGCTTTGGAAACAAATTCCCCCTTACCCCTTTCGGATAGATACATTTCTTTTATTTAATCAGGGGAAGCTAGTTTGGAAGAAAGCGCTCCTTTACAGTTATGCCCCATCAAATACATTATGGGTATTATTAAAAAAAACAAACAATGTTTTATTATGTGCAAATGTATAAAGTGTAAACTCAAAATTATATTGCTACATGCATGCTTTAGATCTTCTATGATAAAATATTTGTCTCACTTAAGAGAGTCCTGAATCCTGATCCACCTATAAGAGGCATATGTCATTTTTCGCAGTACCCACAGGGATATCAAAGGTAATGGCATCCCGTGAAGAAGAGTGTAACTCATATTTCAAAGCTGTAAACATGACAATAAATAACAAGCTACTTTAAGGATGGCTTGGAGATAAAAAAGAAGAGTTATTCTCTGAGGGTAAGTCATAGCTCTCCTACTTTTCATAGCAGACAAAATGATGGTTGCTGAAACTGTCCCCAGTAATACTGTACATCTAGAACAGGAGAACTGAGCATGAAGGGGCTTGAGAGCATTGGCAGTTACATAACAGGAGCTGCATCCAAAAAAAAATTTGTGGTGCTTTCACTCCTCCTTCATGCAGCAAATGGTCAGGTTTATGCAGGACTTAATATAATTAGGGTTTGGATTTAGTTCACTATCAGTTTGATAGTTTTGACTGCAACGCAGTGATTTCTAAGAGAGGCTTTTAAAAAAAAGTGTATTTGTCTGAACTCATCACGTCACTCAGATTTTTATCTCAATTTTGTGTTGAGAAATGGCATAAATACTTGTGACATTGCTGGACAGACAGTTGCACATTATGTTTCCATGTTAGGATAACCCAACCCTTATTTATATTATCCATAAATCTCCACATTACTAAATTGGATTTTTTCCCTTTAAAACATCAGATAATACTAAAAATATCTATAATTTTCTAATGCTTAAGATGATTTTTCCACTCCCCTCCCTTTTTTTTTTCGTTTTTTAGTTATTTTGAAAGTTGTCGTATTTTAAAATGAGCTTGGGATCATTTCTGCAGTGGATCCACAGCCGTTTGAGAAGCTGGTACCAGCAGAGTTTAGCTCGCCAGTTATTATTTAGTTATGAGAATACAGGTTGTCTTTCAGTAAACCAGTGAACTTAATGTTGCAGCCCTGGAGAGTAATAAACTTTAGTCAACAGTGTTCCTGTAATACAGTTATTGACTCAAACAATAGTGATTTATCATTTCCACGGATTTATTACACACTAGCTAATGTATATACATTCATGAAGTGACTGAATGCAAAAAAATTAAAATTTTCATGTCAACTCCTGATATGAGCTAACAACATTAATATCTTATGATCCCTTAAATAATGGAAACTCAGATCTAATTATATCATGTAATTTAGACCGAGAAGATGGTTTGTAAGCTGGGTTTCAAAGGCCTTTGTAATGAACCTGGCATGACATTATGTTACGACACAATTAGCCTAAAAATTCAGACTTACAGAATCTGATCCTTGAAATGAGGTTTAGCTGTTGTCTGTGTCATCATTTACTTATGTGAAGACGCACATCAAAGATAAGAGCAGAAGTGTCCATGATTAAAGGAGTTGTTAATTTGTCATCTTATCACAACTGTCATGTTTACTCTTTGCCCCCACTTTGAGTGCTCTCCCTCTGATCTTCTGTTTGCACTGACGCGCTTTCATCTCCCTCTTCTCACCCTCTGATTGACCAGTGAGCTAATTAAAGGCTTCTTTTTAACCCCCAGGTTTCAGTGAGGATAGCCTTCTCTCTCTGCTGGATTTCTCCTATTCCTCCACTCTTTGTGTTCGCCGCGAGGATCTACCCGAAGTCATCGCCATGGCCCGCCACCTGGGCATGTGGCCCGCAGTGGAAGCCTGCTCTGCTCTCATTAAAGAGCAGGAACAGCAAACGCCCACAGCCTGTGCTGGTGCGTGCCGTGAGCGTCATCACCACCAGAGGGAAAGCAGAAGGAAAAGGGTTTTGGGATTAGAGGACAATGTGAACGACTGCTTCAATCTAACACTGGATGCATCAGACGAGTCTTTCAAAGGAAGTCCCAGCCGCAATTTGCGCAGAACGCCAAAATCCCAAGGCCACAACGGCCTCCCTCTGAGTCCCTCACACAGGATGAAGCTCATGGACTTTAAATCCCCCTCTTCAAAAAAGGCTGCCACATCTCGAAATGCCATATCCAGCCCGCAGTCACAGAATTACCCACCTGTGTCTCCATCAAACACGCGTCTGCTGCGCTCCAGTCCCGGAGCTGCCAAGCAGCTTCAGAGATTCCTGCCAATGTCAGAGACCTCTCAGAAAAACAAAAAATCCCATCCCATCTCCCAGCTCTCCTGCACATCTAGATTGAGGCCCGGCACTGTGTGCAGTCCTGTGAGGGTTAAGCAGGAAGTTGAGGAGGTTGGCGAGGATGAAGAGGATTATGCCAGAGCACAGGAAAAGTACAAGTTGATGAACGTTCTGGGGCTACAAAGGACTGCTCTCCTCCCCAGACCAGAGGATCTTATTGGCTGGAGACAAAAGAAGCGACTAAGGAAGCTGAAGGCCAACAACTATTCACTGACCAAGCGGCGGAAACCCCGTTCACCATCCCCCGGACTGTCTTATGGGGATGTGACACTGGCGTTTCCCCTGTGCAACCCTGTCAACACCCACCTTCTGCACAAGCCTGGGAAGAGCAAACCGAGCGCACCAGCTAGCACAGAGAAGATCGCAGCTAAGAGGCCAAAAACCACCCGGCAGCGTGTTCCTCCCAGTGACAGGAGCATGCGAAGTAAAGGGGTGTTGCCCGACATGTTCCAGCCTACATCCAGGCCCGCCTTTGGAGGGAGGCAACTCAGACAATCGGTGAGGAAGGGTGATGGTGCCCACCTTCATGCCCAGCAGCCTCTGCGGCGCAGCCCCAAAAAGAATCTGGTGAGAAACAAAGTCAGGATCAAATCAGAACCGGCCGAATACCCTCTCTCAGGTCTCTTTTCATCAAACAACCACTATGGCCACACATCCCACAACACACCGTTACCTTCACAGAAGGTAAAGTCTAGAAACAAGGCTGCTGTAGAGACAGTCAGAACACTGCGTTACAACAGCAGCCGACCGCCAGCAAAGGCTAAGCTCAGACGGGGCTCCAGGAAGGAGGTGAAGAAAGCGAGGTGTAGTCCCAGAGAGGAGGGAAGGAAGATGGGAAGCCTGGGGCTGAGAGGAGCCACGGACACTAGACCAAAAATCAACCAAGAAAATCAACCTGATGGGCTGCAGTTTTCAGAGCAAGCGCCTCCACCGTCCATCTATAACCACCCTCTGTACAAAGTCATTAAAGAGGAACCAGCAGACCCTGTGCCAGTTGGACCTTTTCCTGACCCTCCCTCACCAGACCTGGGCAAACGCCAGAGCAAGCCCCCCATCAAGTTGCTGGACTCTGGCTTTCTCTTCAGCTTCTGTCGGCCAGCAGGGGGACCCATGACTGGACTGAAGAAGGAGGAGGAGAGTGTTGATATCTGCTTAACGCGCTCTGTGTCACAAGTCGGAGAGAATTTTGAAGCAGAAGAGTCCCCCCACAGGACTCTGAGAGCCAGAGGGCCACCCATCCTGCCGCTGGTGAAGAGGGAGCAAGAGGAGAGGAAAGTGACCCAAGTTAAGGGCCAGCGACCCAGGCCTAACCCTCGAAACACTTTACCTCTGGCCAGATGTGCTAGGTCAAAAACTGCAGGGACCATGCCAAAGGTAAGAAAGTGTCAAAGGTGATTATGATCTCACACTTTCCTTTTAAAATCAAATTTTAGAACTGCAGTTTTTGCTTGAAGCATCTTTTCCGGTGCTTTTTTTTTTTTACAGAGAGTTTTATCATTTGTATCTACTAAATGTGATTGAACCCACATACTTTGCTTTTTTTCCAGCAACAAGGTAAACTCCTTGCTCTGAGCAGTCGGAACTGTGCCATCCTGGACGCTGTACGTCGGGCACGACTAAAGCAGCTCAGAGGGCCTCGTAGTCAAGCCCCCAAAGTTCCAAAAGCAGCCCACGCCTGTCTGCAGTGCTCCGCCACCTACAAGGATTGTGATGCTCTAATTATGCATCGCCTCAGGCACATTGAGGGCAAACACTGGCCGTGTCCGGTAAGCACAGGGTTTCCTAACGTCACAGTGTAAAAATCACATATCTGCATGAGCACTGGAACGCTCAAAATGTTCACATTTTATATTCTGTTGTGACGAGGGCTGTGCGCAGAAATTCAAATATTCAGATGCTCGTTTTTTTTTTTTAGACGGGTTTTTTGGTTTTGAAGTTTTCAGATTAAGATTTTGGTGGCATTTCAGGTCATCGTTGCTGATTTAGCGACTTTTCTTTGCCACTAAATCAAGCAAAAACACCAAACTTTAGGCAGCACTAACTTGTGCAAAAGCCTTTCCCTTGCTACTTTGCCTCCTGCTGCGCCGTTCAGTGAGTTACGAGGTGATGCTATGTTCGTGCACCATGCGATCTGTTTCTTCTTCCAGGTGAAATCACCACAGCACTTCCCTTTAACCTAAGTCACTGGTGATTTTGTTTAGAAGATGCAGCAAAGCTTGAGAGCCGAGAAGTGTTGTTTTTAACATTAAATTGTGTCATATCTTAGTTTGTTTGGGGGGGGGGGGGGTGTAAAAAAAAAATTACTTTTTTGCCTGTTTTGGGTTTAACACTTT
>VOQJ01032200.1:16426-29032 GCA_015052665.1 Apistogramma diplotaenia
GTCGTTGCCTGTGGTCACAGGTGTCCCACGGCCTGCCGCAGGTTCGCCCTGCCCGTGGCGCGCTTGCACATACATGCAATGCATAATGACTTTATTGTTCTAGTATTTGCACACGGTGGCTTATACTGTCAAATATTTCAGCTACAACACTATTTTTGCCTCCTTCCTATTTTAATGAGAGTAACTCCATAGTTATTTACTTGGCTGACCAGGGTTATTAAATTTTTTTATCTTTTAATATAGGATTACCTTACTTAGTTCTTAAAGTAACTTTGTTGTGATGCATAACATAACTAACTAAGCTGGCAGATCATCTTTTGTCCCTGCTGGGCAACAGTAACCACAACAGCTGGTACCACTCACTGACACCGCCAGTGAAGCATTGTGCTCTGTCTCAACCACAGAGTTGCCCAAAGATTAGGCATCCACAGCCACTGATCCAGTAAGACCACAGTCTTTACACGTAAACCAGCAGCATGTTTTGTGAGGATTGTACATACTCTTTCTAATAGCTGCCTTACAAAACATCCTGTAAGGCAGCCTGATAAAAGCTGTATCTGCAAACCCAGAGATACACACAACAGCATGAATAATTTACCACACATGGCAGATCGGCTCATGCATCAGTACAGTCTAGGCTTATCGGTCATAGTTCCAAACCTCAAACCCTAGTTACAGCCCCGCATCCTGTCCCTGTGTATTTGTTTGTAAAATTGCGCTTACATGCAAATGCCTGTGTGCTCTGTCCCAGTTTGGTGCAGAGTTTCGTCGGTTCTCTCTAGATCGGTCCAAACCGGGCCGCTTCGATGAGTTCTACGGCCTCCTGCAGCATGTGCATCGCATCCCCAACGTGGAAGTGTTGGTGGGGTACGCCGACGTGCACGGTGACCTGCTGCCAATCAACAACGACGACAACTACCACAAGGCCATCTCCACGGCTAACCCTCTACTCAGGCTGTTCCTGCAGAGGAAAGGTATGCACAGAGGGCTGTTTGGACAAAGAGTCCAAGCTTTCACCTGCTAGATCAGATCTGCTTTGCAGTGCAAATGTGGGATAGGCTATTGATATAGATATGACAGAGTTATAAATACTTACCTGTCACATTAGATTAGGTGAGTTTAAAGGCTACTTGTCACCCATGTGTTACGCCACGTTCAGCCATCACTGTAAATAAACGACTAAACCCCGTCCTCTATTTTTGCCTTATTGATTAGCTAAGCTAAGGTTTAGTTAAGGCCTGAAGAATTCACTACACGGGCTGAGGAAAACAACAAAAGTAGAATGATTGAATATTTGCTTTTTTCCCTCCTTTTTTAAACCCTTAGAGCTTGTTCAGTAGGCTGTCCTGTATCGCAGCTCGGTAGTCACATGGGAATTGCGTGCCTGGCTGCTTTGGAAATACAGGTTTTAAGTTGGACCGTGCTGCAACCTCACAGTGTTTTTGTAAATAGTGCTGCTGTGGATTCTAACTTCATTTGCTGGCTCTGGCGTAATCATTACCGGCAGTCCTGCAGAAATAGCTCCCCTCATACGTTTCCCCTTTTAGATAAGTTCTTTATCTTTTCAGCAAATAAGGGAGGAAGTTGTGGTTGGTCTAAATTTAAAGTATAATTTGCTTTGTTGCACGTGTTGTTGCTGCGGATGCATCGGTATATCAGTATGACCTTGCTGACTGATGCGTTTGCCGTTTGAAGCTGAAAGACTTTGAAAGCATTTAGTTGTTTTCTTGTGACGAAGATTTCTTTGTTATTCTGGAGCAACAGGGACTGTAAATAAGAACAAAAGCCGAAATAAATAAATGGAAGAAAATATTTCCAGCCCTCAATTTCACAGTCAGTTCATCTGTGCTGATCACATAAACATGTTTCTGTCGGAGCGCGTGTGAAGGTTTAACCTCTCCTTTGAGTTCAGAGTGTATCCCGAGTCGCTGAGTTGCTGAATGGGACCTGTTGAATGCGGGGAAGACCCCAGGGTCTGCCCGGCCCTGTTGTGTTTAAGCCGTCTCACCGCGCCATATGACCCCATAGAAGCTAAGCCACTTTGTCAGAAGGAGATTAGTGGGGTCAGTGTGTAGCGCCGCATGAGACTGTGTTTCAATTACACACTGCAGACGCTCGCCCCACGCTGGGCTCACTGCTGCTCACACGAAACACGCATGAACACACCGTCGTGCAGGCGTCACAGCGAGAACAAACACACACAGACACACTAATGCAGCCATAACCCCCTGCAGACCCCCCCACCCCACCACCTTACTGCTGAGCAGCACTTGGTCTGAACTTTAAAAGCTGTCCATTGTGAGGAAGCTGCAAATTGGTAGCTTATAGATAATTTATTACATCATATCTGCAGGCATGAGATACCATCTGTAATGATAGCAGGTTAATGGCTTCTCCATGTTGGGGCCAACGCAAAAGCTTCTCAACACTCATTGCTTGTTTATCTGGAAAGCTTCTTACACCTTTTCGAACCCTGATCTCTTTGAAAAATGACGCCTTGTATGGTTTTGTTTTGTCGTTTTACTGATCTTAAACTCATGATCTTGTGCCCATATCTGCACGTGACCCACTATCCAAATGAAAAATCTGCATATAAACAGTTAATTTAGCAGCAGATGGTGATGAGGTTAGATCGCTACCACAGCGCGTTCGTGAGCATCAAACCGTGTCGTCTTCAGTGTGCATCAGGTCAGAATTTCAGTGTTCAAGTCACTGCTTCGATTCTTATGACATGAGACTGCTATGTCCTTTAAGACTGCAACTGAGTAATTATGTAAATGTCTCAGTCAGATGTGATGTGATTGGTCATTGTTGCATAAGAGCACGGCTTCAGACAAAGCAGCAGTGTGGGCCAGATTCTGGTCCAACTGAGCCAGACTTGACTGGTGCAATGAAATAATGCATGTGGGAAATAAAAACCTGGAGCTAATAAAAAAAACACCACTGCATGAAATCTCCACTTTCAGTGGTTTGGATGATTTGTGTGTTTATTTATTTATTTTTTAAACTGTCTAGTCTGTGCGCTGTACAATTCATGCGGATAATGAGGGCTATTTTTGGCACTGAATTTTATGTCTGGGAGTCTAAACCGGGAGCCTGAATCCCGGCTGTGCGCACCCGGGCCGGGCTCTGTAGGTTTCGTTCATTCGTCGGCGTGCAGATGGTTCGATGGACGCTAGGCCACAACTGTCATGTCTTTTGCATTGTCGTCGCCCGTTGTTAAATAATGCTGACATTGTTGTGGCTTCTGCCTCAGTGCTACTCGGCTATTAATGTCTTATTGTTCACTGCTGAGAAATAGATGAAGTGTTGGTGCCTCTGTGAGGACTAATGGTCATTTCTGAAATTGCCAGCAGCTCGGGGTATTCCCCAACACCCCCCCACCCCTTCCATCTGTGGACAATGTGTCGATGACTGTCGAGCTGGCAGTGAGTTGTCCACTGTTTACTGGTTGTCATGGCACCCATAAAGAGGCCTGTTCATAGGTGGATTAACGCCGCAAAGCACGGTGGGAGCACGACTGCAAGCAGACTATCTGTCTTGAGGTCTTGTGAAAACTTAATTTGTAATAAAGAAATGTGCCACTGTGTCATGTCGATGTGGCTACTGTGAACAGCGTTGGTGTGTGTCAGGGACACTGCATGGATAAAGGACACCTGATTCAAGCAGAACACAGTGATTCACTGATAGATAAGAGCGGTTTACAGGAACTTCCTGCTCTCTGTTTTTGCTACGTGTAGTGTAAGTGGAGAACAGTGGGGCCATTAGTCAGCTGTTAAAGTGAGTAATGCTGTTAGTTGTTCCCATGTAAGCAATTTCTGAGAGGGCAGCTTTTTATTTAAGTTGGGCTTCGTGTGTAAGCTCCAAATTCAGACTGCGGTTGATTAAAATGGACACCTGTGGATCGGGGTGGCCTTTGCTATGCTTTGTGACAGCTGCCATAAACAGGTGTGCTTGGCGTCCACAATAATGAGGTGGGCTGTATGTATCAAATTAACAATTAATCACAAGATAATCAGCCTTTTTCACTCAACCTGTTAGTGGTTTTAATGTTGTGGCTCTTCAGGATATTACCCAATATATACTGCATTATTAATCCTAACACCAGCATATAAAGGAGTTAAACAAATCTAACAGTGTTGGATTACACCAGCTGACGTCTACACTGATGTAGGTACATCTGCAGTGAGCCTGTTTTAGCAGTACAGCTGCCCGGATGCTTCATTAGTGCAGCTCTGCTTTCTCTTTTTAGCGCTCAAGTTGTTTGAATGTCGAATGTTGGCTCCAATTTACAGTCAAACATCCTGTTTGGTTGCAGCTTGTTCATCAAAACGATGTGGAACTTTGTTTTGTTTTTGGCCTTTGGGTGTTTATTCAGTATCAGGATTAAGTGTTTCTTTCCAGGAAAACTGGAAAAAGTAGGAGACGTGCCCGCGCTTGTGTTTGAGCAGCTTTAAACATGGCTGCCAGAGTCGATTTTCCCTGTCTTCCGACGTGTTTGCCCATATTGGTCATCTAGAACATCCTTTGTGTTTTTACACACGCAGCTTTCAGAGGTTCCAGGTCGGCATCCACGTAGCGGCGGGCCCAGGGTGTGTGTTTGCTCAGTGATGTTACTCACTGCTCCCAGTTTCAGCTCATGACTCTTATCCATTAATGCAGAGGGGAAAGGTATGGGAGGGATAGGAATGATTGTATTTGCGTATCCCAGCAGAGATTGCCTTAGTAATTAGTAACCAGTGAGTCATCCTGCCACAGGTGGAATATGTACAGTGTGAAAGTGCACCCGGCCTGCGACACGGGCAGTGTGAATGTTTTAAAGGACTTCAGCCTGAATCGGCTGGGTGATAAAAGGGAGTGATAGTGGAAATGCACTGTGAGAGACACGGAGTGGGAATGTGACGGTCACAGAAGAAGGATGAACTAGACCAGAGGTGTCAAACTCATTTTGCACTGTGGGCCACATGCAGCTCACTTCAGTCTTCAGTGGGCCAGAGAAACGTCCTTTCTGTCTGTCCAGACTGTCTGTCCAGACTGTCCTGTAATTATAGAAATCAGGAAACAGAAAATGTCCTTTTATAAATTTAGTTTTACTGTGACGCCATCGTAAAAAATCAATTCTATATTAGTGACAAAAACAGGGATTCCATCATCCAGCGGGCCGGATCAGAGTCTTTGAGGGGCCGGTTCTGGCCCCCGGGCCTTATGTTTGACGCCTCTGAACTAGACAAACATTAGGAATTCAGGTTTAGTTAGAAGCTAGACACAGTTTACTGCGGGCTTGGGTTGAAAGGATGTGCTGGCAGGTGTGAAGGATGCCATTTCTCCAAAGAGCTCGATATTTAAAAATAACATAAACCAGCCGCCCCTGATTTGGATCTGCTTTCTGCAGAGCCTGAATTATTCCCTGGGATCGGTGTTTGTAATGAGTGAGGGGCTTGAGAAAGAGTGCGTGGAGGAGGACCATGACTTGAACCTTCATAAGAAAGATTGCAGGATGAAAGAGAAAGAGCGCGTAAACAGCACTAAAGGGGGAGTAATGTATAAGGCATTGTTTAGGCAATGCATGTAATTAGAGATGTTGGGAGATGAGAGGGAGTGCTGCAAGGGCCGACTGGAATGCAACAAGAGGTAGCAAGAGAGGGGAATGAGTGAGGGAGGGAGGAGGAGGATAGCGGGAATAGTATTAGAGAGGGAGGAATGTAGAGTGAGGCCCACGCTAGGGAGGGTGGGAGAGAGGGAAAGAGGGAGAGAGCTGGGGGAAGAAGGGAGGAAGATTGGGGGGAGGGGATTTTGGGTGGAATGTGGCCAGGTTCTCATCACGTCTGCTGGCTAGATCAGACAGGACAGCGGGCCAGGCTGGACCCTCAGCTCCACAGCTCAGTCAGTCAGGTAGACAGAGAAAGAGCGGAGGAAAGATAAGGAGATGAAATAAAAGAAAGCAGGGAGATAGAGGACTTTTAGAATGAGAGAGGTGAGCCAGATCCCTGCTCTCTGGCCTTTGAAACCTGGCTGAATGAGACGATGCAGGCTGCAAGCAGATGGAGGAAGAGCAGTGGTGTGGCAGCGGGAGGCCGGGCTGTTATACAGAGGCTGTCAGAATTTTTCAGCTTTGGGTTGGTTAAGGAAGACGAATGAATGGATGGATGGAGGGAGGGAGGGAAGAAAATGTGTTGACTGCAAGAGAAATGCGAAGAAGGGAGAAACCGCACTTTCAATTAAGAGAAGGAGTTAGATGAAGGGGAGGGTGAGGGTCGGGCGGCGGCCAAACTGGCAGTGACAGAAAGAAAATGAACTGTTTACTGTTTCAAAGCATGGGGAGTAAACTGAGAGATGGAGGGATGGTGGAGGGAGGGAAAGGTTTTAATTGAGCTGTGCTAGTTGGAGAAAAGAGCAGGGAGAAGTGCACCGTGCGTCGGGGGGATGTGATACATGCGAGATGATGTGCTGCAGTTGTTTTCCTGAGTTTGCTTCAGACATTCACGTTTGTTTATGGTTTAGAAAATGACTGTGAATGTCATGGATGTAAACTGAAGTGTTTTTTTCCACTCAGAGGTAAAGCAGGATAGATAATTTATGGTAGCCTAATTTTCACTTGCAAGCACAAAGATTTATATCTTCTTCCTGATTTTTAATTAAGCTTCATGTCCCACGGGCTCGAAACTACAGAGATATGAGTCATGATAACCAAAATGCTTATCTGTAATCCTTTTTTTGAATTCATCACTCTCGTATATTTACCCTGGCAAAGCTCTGACCTGCAGCTCCCAAACGCTGTTGCCTAACCACTGTTACTGTTTCTGTTGTGTTTATTCTGCAGTCTTACTGTTTTTATGAAGTGATAGCAAACGGATGATGCTATAGGATAAGTGCACATGAATGACCATCGCATGTGTATACTGGCCTGTAAGTGTTTCCTGCACATGCCGACTGTAATGTAATTTCCATCGTGATTCCAATGGAAGTAATATTTCCCACCGATTGGCTGCGAAAGAAGAGGAGAGGCTCTCACTGTGTTAAATGAGTTATTAAACAATTAGATTTCTTTGGCTTTATTAGATAGTGTACAGTGAAGAGAGGCAGGAACGTTGGAAGAGATGGGGGATACAGGTCGCCTGCTCAGCCACTGAGCAACCTCAGCACCCAAAACATTCAGTTTTTAAGCTTCTCCTCTGTAAATATTTATCAGATTTGTGACAGATCTGAGCAGTGTCTCGGGTCAGCAGACCAGCCGGTCCTGAAGGAACCGAGATCAAGAAGGGAGCTCAGAGGGAACGGGGCTTTCTCTGCTGTTGCTCCTAAATTATGGAATAACTCGCCCCATTCACTGCCCACTTTTAACGTTTGTCTTAAAAGTGTCTTTTAGGTTTTTTATTCTTTGCTCCGACCCAGCGCGACCTAGTTTTAAACTGCATTTTTAAACTTTAAAGACTTCCGTAATTTTTATTTATTTATTTGTTTGTCTGTCAAACTTGGGTTCCCCTGTACTTAGTTCCTCCCCAACATCTAACTGGTCCTCTCCCTTCTCCTCTTTAAAGCTAAATATCACAGGGCAGCACAGACCTAGCCACCTCATGTCGGACTCAGCATCCTTCAGCATCCTTCCTGTAACCCAAGAATGAAATTGACATCCCCTAGTAACCTTCCTCTGTCACCTACCCTGCTCTGTCCTAAGCTCAAATCTAGCCTCAGCACAAGGTGCACGTCCCTGCTCCTGGATGCTCCAGGCACCAGCTGTATCCTGCTACAACCAGTCCAGTGTACACTCCACATACCAGCTCCTTAACTCAGGGGTGTCAAACTCATTTTGCACTGTGGGCCACGTGCAGCTCACTTCAGTCTTCAGTGGGCCAGACCAGAGGAACCTCCTTTCTGTCTGCACACAAGTTCAACTGCACATTGAATCCCAGAGATATCTGAATATAATCTGTATGTAATAATCTGTATGTAATGTTTTTATACGACAGTCATCTGTCAGCACCACTGGTTGAGCTTAAAGTGTAAGAAATGTGTAAAACTACAGAAAACATTCTGGTAGTTCTTTGTCCAGACTGTCCTGTAATTATAGAAAAAACTGAAAATGTCCTTTTTTAAATTTAGTTTTACTGTGTAGCCATTGTAAAAAATAAATTCTATAGTAGTGACCAAAACAGGGATTCCATCATCCAGCGGGCCGGATCAGAGTCTTTGAGGGGCCGGTTTTGGCCCCTGGGCCTTATGTTTGACACCTCTGCCTTAACTATTACTACCTTACTAGTTCCACCCCTTTTCATCAAGTCAGTGTTCTGCACAGACACTTGTTTCCATAGCAGGTTTTCTTGTTCTTACTTGTCACGTTGTTGGCCTCAGGGACCACTGGGTCCGGCGCTTACCTGTAGCTTTAAAAAAAAAAAAATGCAGTGAGTGGACACTGAAACAATGAGCCAGACCTGCAACAAAAAGAGAAGGAAAAGAAAGGTAGAAAGAGGAGAGTCTGCAAGACCAAGCAGGGCAAAATGAGGAGCTGAGAGATGGGCTGCAGTGACTAAGGGATGTGTTGAGTGAAGGTAACAGGAACAAAGGCTGTAGGGCAAGGACAGGAGGCATCTGCGTCAGCACAAAAGAAATTGATGGAATTGCTTTTTGCTGCAGGGACAAGACCGAAGCGCCCATACATATGCATACAGAAACAGTGCTGTACATGCATGAAGAGTGGCCAGTAAAGTGCATTAATTGTGCGTTAACCCCATTAGCAAGCTGGAGTCATTGTACATCGCATCTTTACACTTGATTCTGCCGACAGTGTAGATTTTAATTTGGGTCTTTTTGATAAATGGCTCCTGTCAGGACACGGTAATAAAGCAGGACTGATGTGTGTAATAGAGAATTCATTACAGATCATATGAGGAGGCCTAGAAGCAGGCTAATGCTCATGACCAGAGTCCTTTAAATAATGCATTTAATAAGCAATTCCTCAAGTTGAAATCTCAGTTCCTCATCAAGACTTCCTTTGCCTCATAGCAGCCTCTCCCCATCCCTAACACCTCGCTCCTATCGGAGCACAGTAGCACAGACTGCCCCGTTCCATCCCAGGCTCTCAACACACTCGCTGTCCGCCCTTCTTCCATTTCTTTCTCCTTCTCTTATCAGCAGTATTAAGGCACTTTTTATCTGGGCTGTGCCAGGAAGGTATGCTCACCACACCAGGAATAGCAACCCTCTGGGAATGTACTCCTTTGAAAGTATTTTTATCATCACCTCCTTTTCTCCCTTCGTTTTCTCCTCTCTCACTCGTGCTGCAATTTTTATGTACTTATTTCTCTCTTTTCTTTCTGTTTTGGCACCAACTCTGTTTTTTCTCATCTATCCAAGTTCACACTGACACACATCACGTCCTCCCCCCTCCTCCCCTCCTCTCGTATCGTTCGGTGTCAGGAGCAACGCCGCACCGGCCGGGTGGTGAACATCCAGACTTGTCATGAGCAAACCTGACTGTTTCCAGAACACTGCGGCTTTCATCTGCGGCCTCTTTTTTTCCTTTGTGCTGTTTTTACTGTGATCCTTGAGACGTGTGGAGTGTTTTGTACTGAGGCTTGATGGACAGCACTTGTTAAACAGTTTTGCAGTCATCAGAGCAGCTTGGCTACAGTAATTGTACTGATAATAGCAGTTATGGCAGCTCCTCCCTGACCACGCTGCTTCACCAGGACATGGTATCAGGTTTCCCTTATGCTGCACCTGGGACTACTAGTACAAGGAAGTAAAGGATTTAGTGTCATTGCTGTTGCAGCCTCTTGTCATCCTTGTAATGCTGTGTAATCATTAGTGGCTACTGAAGAAGCTGGCGTCAGTAGAACAATGCTTTACTAAAGAAGGAGGCGTATTAATGCCTGTGGAAAAAGGTGCGCACTTGTATAATTGTTTAATGTAGCCTCCTGTTGTTCAGCTTTTAGAGCCCTCTGGTGTTAACGAAAGCAAGCGCTGTCATTGGCTCTGGCAGGCTGAGAATGCGGGTGCTTACCATTTATTCTGCACCATTAATACAGTCAGAGGCCAGAGGTGGAGCACGATGCACGCAGAGCGTTTGAAGGAGGAAATGATGCGTTTGACCATTTGACACAACTGCTTTCCTCTCCTCAGCCAGAGATGTCATAATCCTTTCAGCGTCAGGATGGCTGTTTACTCTGCGTGCTCGTGTGTGTTAGTTACATGCTACAGCGAGGGGTGACTGAGCATCACCGCGTGCTCCTCACTTGTGGCTGTGTGCTGCTGGGTTGTCATTTTCTCCTCCACTGCTTCGCTTCCTTTGCTCCTCACTAACCCCATTCAGAGTGTGGGAAATCAAAGCAGCCACTGCATATTTGAAATGCCTAACCTGTTCAGAGCCGTGGCAAAGCACAGGGCTAGAGATTATGTTTTCTATTCAGAGTTTGTGAATCACACCTCAAATATGAGCACTGGTGCTGATTAGCTGCGTGGTTATTGACCGAGGAGCAGAGATGGGAATGCGGCAGGAAACTGTTATTTTAATCCCAGTTTTGAGCCAGAGAGGCAATGAAAGCAATAACAGAGGTGTTCTCTAACAGAACATTTATTCTTTGTCTGTATAATTTTTGTCTTCTCTGCCTACAGGACCAGCAAAAGTACAATCGTGAACAAGAGTAGCCCCCATTACTGGTTGGGCCACATATTTTTCACAGCTGCAGTATGTAGATGTGGGTCTGTATGGCTTTGTGTTGCACTACAGTGCAAGGACCTTAACTTCATGCAACGACTGATAGCGTGGAGAGCCGAGCTGAGACTATCCTCCTGAAGTGTAGGGCGGCCCCACCATCCCACTGCTGTGCATGCATCATCAGAGTTGATGGTCTTATTGTCGAAGCAGCAGGGAATCCAGCTCAGATCCTAGAAAGTCTCAAATCGAGAAGCCGTTATTGCCTGCTGGATGATCTGTTGTTATAATTTTGAGACGCTTACATGCGGCGTGTGAAGATTGAATGGTTTGGTAACAGATGAGTGCACCAGTATGTGCTTCTCATGCCTGCCTGCACTGTTTGAAAGAGCAGCCTTGTGATAAATACCCTCAGAAATCGGAGCATTATCAAACATTTGTATTTCCTGCCCTCACAGTTCACCTCTGACAGCTTAATCATTAGCTAAATCAGTCGCATACCTTTACACACTGAGGCCGCGGCGCACCACCGTCAAGCCCGAAAGTGTTTACCAAGTACTGAGAGACTAAAAGCGATGTATGCTCAACATACGCAAACACACACAACAGCAAATACTGAACCACCCTTTGAATTTCTCAAACAAAGGCAGGCATGAAGACCTTTTGGTTCTAGGCTACAAACCCAAATTAGGCCCAAACTCTCTGCAGCAGCCCTGTGCGGAGGTGTCATTCTGCTGGCACGCTCAGGGCCAGGCTGCCTCGATCGAAATATTTCACCTCACGTTGTTCCCAAAGCTTTATGATGAGTTGTTGGCCATTCTGCGCGAGTCAATTCTAATTATCGCTCTGCTGCTTTATTGACGATGCTCGCTGTGCGTGTATTATCGGCACAAAGTTGCATGTAATTGATTTTTTTAATAATTATTTCAACAGACAATAAATAATATGACATATGAGCCATATACTATATGCACATACACAAAGAAAAATGGAAAGAGAGAGTGGGCATACACGTTCTGTACACAATGAAGTCACATTTCCAGCTCAGGCTTTGCTGGAGTAGCTTTGCATGATTCACAGTTCAAAATAATCCTTATTTGTCTCATACTGGGGCCCCCAGTTTATTCTATCTGAAATTATTATTTTACTATCATTATTTAAGTCTTGGCCATGTTCAGCTATAGAATATGAAAAGCAGAACCTTATAAAATAACGGTTTAATAGTGGCTTTGTTGAAATGTGTTTTGATGCCATCAACGTGGCATTTGTCTAAAAAGGAAGACGTACTGTTGTCATGTGTCACGTATTCACATTGTCGTGCACTTTTTATGTAAATTAAACATTTCTGGGTTACTGAGCACATTTTTTAGTATTAAATGGGACTAATGGGCAGTTTTGTTCTTTGGGTTTTCAGGGTATTGGCTGCTCCTTTGCTCAGGTATCATCAGCTGAATAAATCCATCTGTTCTGTGTGTTTAGAAATGAATGTCTGCTTGCGTGTTCTTGCACACCGGTGCTCTCAGAAAGCTGTGTACTTGTACCATTTGATGCCAAAACAGCATCTCAGCCATTCTGCGGGTCGGTGAGTGGCCCCGAGGGGGCCGCCATATTCGTTTCCCTCAAGCAGAACTCTATTGTCGGGTTCTGCTCCTTTTCATATGGTGCAGATGGAGGCACGGTTTAGATGAAAAGAAGTCTAGAAAGAGTGAAATGAGATGTGGAGCATTGCCCCCACCTATGCATGACTGCACTGCAAGAACAACCTTTGTGTTGGCTGCGTAGTGAGGTGCGTGCACGCATGCATGCGCACGTAAAAATGTTTCAAAACATCCATCTGTGCACCCTGTTTGCACATCGCTCTTTGAAACAGGAACCCAGCTTTCATCATGCATGCTGGGTTCCTGTTTCAAAGAGCGATGTGCAAACAGGGTGCACAGATGGATGTTTTGAAACAT
>VOQJ01032203.1:5774-19694 GCA_015052665.1 Apistogramma diplotaenia
TTTATTTTAAAAAAAATAAATTGGAAAAAAGGGCAAAAATTTGGTTTTTTTTTTTTTTTGGGGGGGGGGGACTTGCACATTTGCTCTAAGTGATAAAAAGACGTGACTATAAAGCAGCAATAGAAAAGCATTTCATGCTTTCATGTAATACAGGGTATACAGCAAACTATTATGTATTTTTTGGACATCTCTGACAATTAACTGGTTCTAAACGTTCATTAGACTTTGGAAAGTAGCTGTCAGAGATGTCCAAAAATGGATTCTCTAGATGCATCAAGATAAGATTAGAGAATAATGTCAAAAACCATCGGCTATTTCATAGAAAAGCAGCATTTATTAGCCTTTTTTAAAATTTCTGTGTATTTGTAAACAGCAAGCGGAACAGGAATATCCACTGGCTGCACAGGAAGCCCCTGAAAAGCTGGCACCAAAGACTGAGTCAGCAGACTGGCCAGCAGGTTTCCAGAAAGGCTGCTTGTTAGATGTTGGAGATTAACAGAAATATCAAAGGGTTCCATCAGATTTGTCTCAAATTGTTCATTCCTATGTGAATTACCACACTTTGATATTGATATAAAAGGGGAAAAAAGAACATCCACTTGGCTCCTGGGATTAAGGGTCACAAATAGTCCTTGCTGAAGAAGCTGGAAAGGAATCCCACATTTTAATGTCTCAGCATATGCGGTCCCCTCGTGGGAATGCTGTGTGAATTTTGCACTGAGACTCAGACAATCCTCAAATGAGGAACTACGTTTCCCTGAGCAGCCTGGGATCACCTAAGCTCTTGATGCTTCTTCAGTGGATTCCTATTAGCAGAGCTTAAATGCTGTCATTTCAGTTAAGCCAGGGCAAATCACCTGAGCTTCACATCCAGTCGGGGAATGCATGTGAAAGCGAGCAAATGGTAAAGTATAGGCAAATGATAAAGGAGGAAAACTGAATAGAACAGAGCAGCGAGGACCTTCATATACAGCGTCAATCAGTTCCTCTGCTAACAGAGCACACACTGAAGAGGCCTGCTCTACAACGCCAGGGCTCTTATTACCATGTGATTAACCTCTTCAGGATTAACCGGGCAGCAAAGACACGGGAGAGGTCAAAGGTCAGCACTCAGACAGCCACTCCAGCATAAAAGGTGCCCTATTAAATGGAAGGCCACGCTCAAATCAGCCCGCCTGTCTTCAAGCATCTTTTTGTTACACGCTGTGGCATTCATCCCGCTGTACTCATCACTACATGTTAAACTCCAACAGCATGCAAGGTCAGTTGCCTTATTACCGTAAAAATACAAAAAAAAAAGAAAACTGTTGTACTCAATTAAAAAAAAGCCACTCTGAAAATATAAACACGCAGCCAAACACCTGGTGTGTGTTGGCAGCAGCGAGAAAGACTGCAGGTGGGGAGGAATTAAAGCGAGCCTACGCCTGAGGAGGTAATCATGAATAAAATATCACACTCTGGTACTTGTTGAGGCTGAAGCTTTTTAGCACTGCCATAACAGCTGGATGTTTTCATCCGCTGGTAGGAATTGCAAGAATGGGAAAGTGGAGACTACGTAGCAATGGGAGAAGCTCAGCTACGATGCCAATCTAGGAGCTGATGAGTACTGAGCAGCCATTACTACATTACTGCATGAGTAAACACACTCATCTTTGAAATGAAGTTTGTTTTTGATCATAACTACATAAACACTATATTTTACATGGCTGCAAAACTATTTTTGCCAGGGCAAATCACCTGAGTTTGTGGTGGGTAATGGAACAGAAGACATCACAAATACCACATTATGCCACAAACAGACAGCAATGTAATACCAGGTCTAAATATGAGGTAAATACAATCTGAGCTGAAGAGCAACACATGACATATTACACTACGTTAATGTTTATTTAGCAAATATGAAGCCAAAATGCAGACAGTGTGTGGAAAGCTAAGTGAACCCCGTGACTCAGTCGCTTGTAGAACCACATTTAGAGGGAATCATTGGAAATCTTCTGTATGACTTCATGAGTCTCTCTCAGTGCTGTGGAGGAATTTGGTCCCACTCGTCTTCTTTCAGTTCACCAAGGTGTCCACTTAAGTATTCATTTTTGTACAGCTCTCAGTCGGGTTGAGGTCTGGACTTTGCAATCATTTTTGTTGAGTCATTGCGATAACTCGATTCTTCTCTTTGTCAGCCATTCTGTCGTAGATTTGCTGCTGTGCTTGGAAGTCATTTTCCTTTTGTAAAGACCGAGTACCGGCCAGGCTGTAGCTGCTGGATGGATGACTTCAGTATTTTGGTATCCAAAGGAGTTTATGGTCGACTCAGTGACTGCAAGGCGCTCAAATCATCACACCTCCTCTACTGTGCTTCACAACTGGCATGAGGTCGTTTGTGCTGTGTTTAATTTACAGCAAATATAGTGCTGTGCATTATAAACATCTCCACTTTGGTCTCGTCTGTTCAGAGGACATTGTTCCCGAAATCTTGTGGTTTGTGGAGAAGCAACTTTGCAAACCTAAGTCATGCAGACATTTTTATTTTGTTTTCTTTTGGGGGTTTTAAAGAGAGAAAAAGCACTCTCCTGGCAACCCTTCCAAACAAGCCATACTTGTCCAGTCTTTTTCTAATTGTGCTGTCATGAACTTTAGCATTTAATATGCTGTCTGTCTGTAGAGTCCGTGAGGTAGCTCTTGGGTTTTGTGCACTCTCGCTGAGCGTTGCACGATCTGACCTTGGGGTGAATTTGCTGGGACATCCACTCCTGGGAAGATTGTTTCATTATATTAACACACACCTGAATGCTCCAGACCTGCAAGCTGCCAAAATTCAGCTTTTATAGGAGTGCTCACACTTCCTTATGATCAGTTTAATCGAGTGCATTTGATTAGCTGCACCTGGCTGCTACTTACCCTGTTAATTCCTATGGAAACAGCAAGGATGTGCTTAGTTTTTCCACATACTGCTTCTGAATATTGGTTTCATTTCACATGTATGTTTTGCTGTTCCCGCAGAACGGTTTGACCAAAAAGAGGAAAAACAGAGAAGTGGTCAGCGCTCGACGACACACAAAGGGTGTCAGGAGCTGAAGGGTAATTATACAGAGTTCAGTCAGGCTGTTGAAATAGGCAGCTTGTTAGCTTAAAAAGTGAAAAGTGTCAAAATTGCATTTACAGCTCGTTTCACCTGTCCACACCCCCAAAGACGACAATAAATGAGAGCAGTTTTTAGAAAACCTCCCAAACTTGTATCATTGTCTCAGCAAGAGCAAAGAATCTGTTAAAATAAGGTGCAAATTTCTTAAAATTAAGCCAAAAAAAAAAAGGTAAAATATTCAACTTTAAACTCAGACTATAGTAACCGTACACCTTACAGTGCATTTCAATGCCAGCTAACAGGCAGATTTTGTGAAAACACGTTTTGGTACTGCAGATCAAAAGGAGCAAATTATGAGACTGACTGCTCTGCAGGTTATTGTAAATTGAATCCATTTTTTCCAGGATTTTTAAGTTCTTTTTTTTTCTTATTCTTGTTGGCAGCTAACACACTGCTTCCATTCCACGCAGAGACTCAATGTGGGATCATTTCAGGTGAACTTAGCTGTCACAAAAAAAAAAAAACTGTTTATCATCTATAACACTGATAAATTTCTTCTGCAATTTCAATTCCTCCCAGCGTGAGTGTGTAACTGTGGGACAAACTGGGAGACAGAGGAAGAATGTGCAAACTAATTCCCCCTTGCAGCGAGGCCGCGTCATCGACATGAGATGAAAGCGGCTTGTGTTTTTCCTTTATGAGCTTATCTGATTGTTCTTTATCTCTTTGTTTACCAGGGACCGTGATGAGGACGTGCATTAAATCTCTCTTAAATCTCAGGCTCCTGTGTCACGTTTTTTGTGCTCAGCCTTTTTATTAAAAATGACAAAGCTTTGGTGCGACTCAGTCCTCCTTTAAGGCCATAAAACAATCTGTGCCAGCACACACACAAAGAGCTGTAATAAAAGGCATCAGAGCACAATCTAATGTACAATTTCAGACACACACACGCACACAACACACGCACACACAGCAACTGCGCTAATCGTTTAAGGTCTCTGAGGCCTCGATAAGCTTCTGTAAATCAGCCACCAGCCAGCAGTGAGTTTTATCCCCCACCCACCCCCCTGCCCCCCTCTCAGTGGATGTTGGGTTATGACCCGTAGGCAGGAGGTTATTTATTGCTTTTGTCTCAGCTTTGTTGACTCCCAGCCACTCATCTATGGTTCTAGGCTAATAGAAAGCAGCACAAGATTGCGGATCCCTGCGGCTTGCAGGACGGCCGCCAAAAGCTGCGGGGACTTTGCTCGATAGTCTCCTAAGAGCCTGGTCTCCCCCGATTCTTAATGTCTCTCAATTCTTCTGCTTTTTGTGGTAATGGCAAAATCAAAATGAAGCGGAGCTGTGAGTGAACCTGAGGTGAAAGACTCCCTATCAATAAGAGTTAGCGTGATAGTGGTAAAAAGAAAGGAGGATTAAACTCTTGAGAAACGCCCACAGACCATAAGCATTTCCCAGCAGCTGCTGCCAGACATGATAGACAGGCTGCAGCCTGCTGGCCTGCCTCTTTCTCCAGCACTTAAGAAACATCTCTATTCTCAGAGATGGCTGCCTCCTTTGCAATGGAAACCTGAGGTGTTAAGGCAAAAAATAGCAAAAGATGAAAAGAGTAAATTGTCAATGCCAGAATGAAACTTAACCTTGATACTCTGTCTCCATAGTAATGCCACTTCTGATAAGCAACACCCAAAGACTTTCTTAAGAACTCTGAATGTTTCTGTTTGCTACGAGGCTGTGAAAGACCTTTTCCCCGCTCCTTCTTTCTTACCTTCACACGGCGCCATGAAACAATCTCAACACAGCTGTCATCCTTTACAATAGACCGTCTAACCTGAACTGGCAACTCCAACCTCACTGCGGTCTGAAATACAGGCCCACCTGTCGTTTCAGCAGCCCTGACAGCAGCAGTTGACAGTTAAGAGGAACAACCACAGACTGAGAATATATGAAGGGGTCCTTGAGTGATGACAGCATGGGTAAGATCGAGAGCTGTGATGTAATGGAGACAAGGCCACTGACGGATACTATGAAAGAGGCCAGTTTGTCTGCTCCAGCTCACAACCATTCATTTCCAAGATCTATGTCTGTGGGCACTAACAGCTAATAGATTCTACAGGGATGTCAACATGTTTGTAGGGGGCAATATATATATGAGCGGTGTGTTTGAGCAGGGTCAAATGGTGTACAAACAGCCTATTCATGTCAGGGAAGAAGGAAACCTTTGACCTCGAGTAAAATGCGATTGCGCTGCACATATTAAATCCTTCGTAATACCAGATGCAATCAAACAGCTCCTGGGCTCAGCCCTTAAATATCAAAAAGCTTTCTTGATATAAACTTGACCAGTCTTTCCCCTTCAAGGCCATCTTCTCATGCACCTCTTGACCCCCTTTTAGCACGGCTGATATTGTTAAATCATTCCCTCGTAATCCTGTTCCTCCGTGATGTGTGCAAGATCAAGTCCGGTATCTCAGAGCAGTGACCCTTCGATTCGATTTTCATTTTGGTGAAGTGGTAAAAGTTTCTGGGAGACAACTTTGGTGAGGAGGGCAGGCGGTGAGTTTCAGTTCAGATGGTTTCTCTCTCCGTTCTTCCTCACGCGCTTCACACTCCTGAACTCGTGCACCGCCGTTGGGCTTGGTCACTGCAGGTTCTTCCACTGTAGACTAAGTGTAGCTGCAGGTCCGGCTCTCATCACCTGCAGTGATGCTCCAGTGTGAAAGCTGTGTCAGTTTGAAAGAGATCTGTGTGCCTGGTCCAAGCTGAAACCCCATCCAAGTGCACAAGGAGACGCATGAACTATTTTACTGAATTATCCTTGTCAGTTCATCTAAAGTCGCATGCAGAGTTCTCTAACCACCCAGGGATGCACACTGGGTTGCACGTCTGTAGCTGAGACATCACAGATAGCACCTGCATGCAGGTATGTTAGTCTCAGCTTTAAGGTGAGAAAAAAAAAAGAAACTTGTAGCAGATGAATGTCAAAACAGCTTTCTGGAGTCAAACTGTGCACATACATCAATCTGCAGAGTGGAGCTGAAATATCACATCAAAGAAAATGTCACTTTCTTGCAAACTACTCTTAGCAGGTTTTTACATCTACAAAACAAAAACAAAACTCTTTTTTTTTTCTCAATTCAGTGTATTTTTTTCCCCCAGTCTCAAACCCAAGTGCTTCACCACTTCCGATCTGAATTTGATGGGTGGTTTTGTATCAGTGAGCGTTAGCGTGTCTCCATCTGCATGATGTCAGAAATTAAACGATGAAAATTATCAAAAATTATTAGTGAAGAATTCTGACAGCATGCCCGCTGGCTGAAGAAACTACAGATGGGAGACAAATTCAACGAAATACCTTAATATCAGACCAAAATCTTGAAGATGTCGCGCCAAATATACTGACTCTTTCACAAAATGCCTCCAAATGAATTTCAGAGGATTAAAAAAGTATTACCTTACTGAGACGCTTGATGCTGGTTTGTCACTCACTGTGTATGAACTATTTTTTTTTTTTTAAACAAACCTTTTTACAGTTTCCGTTCCATTCCAGCAGGACAGAGCGTCGCTGGACGCGCGGTCGGTCATACACAGCTTATCAGCCAGGCCACCGTAGTACGTGAGGTGCAGACGCAGACTGTTCAGAAAGTCCCTGAAAAAGCAGCAGCCACACGGAAGCACGCAGCTAATTAACTCGTTCAGTAAAGTGCTGTAAATTTAAGCATCTATAAAAAGAACGGCACCATCTCTCCACACGTCTGACATCTTTTCTCTCACTTACGTTCTCCTGTTACTGAGTGAGACTCCTGACACCCTTACTGACGCTTTGAGAGGGATGGATTCGCTGCTGCTGCTGCTGCTGCTGCTGTGCTGGATTCTGACCGACTGAGCAGGCTTCCTGCTTGGTGGGCCGCACTGCTGGTAAACCTATAACCCGATGAGACAGACACAAATTAAAGTCTAAACACTGAGGGAAGAAACAAGCATTTTAAGAATTCGCTAATCTCGTTAAACTGTACTGGCGCATGACAAATTGGCCTTATTTTAGATGGGTGAGTGACACATGTTTATACTGAGGCCATTAGCGCAGCCAAGCTTGTCATGTCCAATTTCTGAATGTACTGCATGTGCAATCTGTCAAGCTGCAGCTGCCTTAGTGGGCCACTAGATGGAGCCGTGGTGTCTCAATTAGTTCAGGAACAAACATCCTGGGGCTTTCATTCCACAACAAATGCTGTCAAATTGAGTTACACATGAAAAGAAAAAGAAAAGGAGCTGCTCTAAATATGTCCTGGGTCTTTCATAATTCTGAAGGACTCATAATTTCAGTCCATCCACACACGGATCCACCTCTGGGGAATTGCTGCTTTCTCCTAGCTAACCTATTTTCATGTGTGACAATTTATCCATATTAATTTATCCTCGTTCTTGAGTAAAGCAAAAACAGAAACCTCTCTAGGACTGTCTCAAATTCCTTATTAACCTGTCTCTTCTCCAACTGTCAGATCTGCAGCTGGCACCAGTTTTGCCTCCTACAGAACCCTAGTATAGCTTTCACTCTGCTATCTTAAACAATATTAAAATCATTCATCATGATCTAAACCTGTGCTGAGAGTCGGGGTCCATTTTTCTGAGCATGCCTGACAGCATCATGAACAAGCCTGTGAATTCCCTGAAGCACTTTCTCCAAATCCTGAGGTCCATGCATCCTTGCTGACAGGCCCTCCAGCGAGCGTACAAATTCCCTCCAGTGGATGTCAATCTCTGCCAGGCTTGCCAAACACCCCCGCATCACGTTGAGGCAGTAGCCCATGCAGGGCCTGGATTGGGTTAAGCCCTGTGGAGCAAAAATTACGGTGGGATCAGTGCTGCTGGTAAAAAGTTTCATTAATTCAGATCAATACACTCGCCTCAGAGATGTCCATCCGTACCTGGCAATGAGGGCAGTAGTGCATCTTAAGTAGGGCCCGTCTGCACTCACGGCTTAGTTGTAAGTGGTCTGTGGTATTGATGATTTCAATTCCCAGGTGCAGCGCCTGAAGAAGCAGCTTCCCAGAGACCCCGGAGCGACCAATCTGATCAGCCATGTTGCCGGGCACTCCACCGAACGGTCTGACGTCACGATTTATTGACCTCACACACTCGGTGTAACCCGGCGATGTGTCACTGTGGCTCGGGTTGATGATGTGATTGTAGACCAGCGGGAAGAGAGCGTCAAAGAACCGCTGCACTAACTCATCGACACTGAACTCAGACCCCAGCAGGAAGAGGCTAATGTCGGTGAAGAGCTCCCGCACAGGGCCCGCAGCCTGATCGGCCATGCCGTGGTACAAGTCCTGGAAGAGGGTATTGGTGTAATTCTCCGCCTCCCGCAACAGGGCCTCAAAGGCGTCTGTGAGACGGACAACAGGAGAGAGAACAAAGAAAAGATTTCTTAATTCAGCACCTCATTTTTAAAGCCAGGTTTCCCTGCCCAATGAGAATAGGACATTCAGAAAAATGCTTCAACAGAGCTTCTAATAACTGCTGAACAGAACTACATACACAATACAATACGCTTATAGAACTTCTACTCCCATTAATAGTGAATCAAGAGAAACAGAAGAGAACAAGAGTCTGTAGGGCTCCCAGCAGGAGCTGCAGCTCCCCACGTCTTTCCAGAGATAGAGCGAGGCCAGTACGTGCAGGGAAGCTTCTTTTTTTTTCTAATCAAAAGTTGAGCAGACAAAGAAAAATGGCAAAGAAAGAGACTCGAACACACTGGAGTGGAGACTGCTGTGATACATAATATGAACAGAGCTTCGGTACATATGCAGTGTTTAATCGCTGAAGTGGTCCAATTAAAATGAAAGAGAAGAAGAAATGTCTGTTTAATATGAACGCAACACACATGAATACTGCAAAGAGCATTTAAAATAACGCACAACCTGTTTCATTAATTCCTCTTTGTTTCAAATTAAACCTGTAATTTCTCTGAAATGAACACGCAGCGGTCATTACTGTAGGATTTCCTTAACGTGATATGAGAGCGCCTCTATGTTTTCCCCCTACGAGGAGGAATAATCCGAGCACAATAGAAAATGGTTCACAAGGGCAGTAAAGCTGGCCTTTATCCCTTTGTCTCTTTCTTGTCTCAGCTTATACCTGAGCCACAGCCAGCCTCACATCATGTGCTTCTCATGGGTTGTGAGGGAAAAGTGAGGGCGACCGCCTGGAGCTACCTTGGGGGGCCGAGAGTCTGAGAGCGAGTAACCAATGTGATGAAGGCTCAGAGTGTCCAGCGCTGCATAATGCGCACCGATGCAGAAAGATTGACCGAAGAGCTCCCACCCCCCAGTGAGGGTGACTGCGACAGGGGGAACAGAGAGGGGCCTGGCATGCCTACAGGCACACCATCTCAAGAGGCAGCATTAAATAGTGAGTCACCAGGAAAAGAATGCGATCACAGGTCTGCTGTGATCTTGAGACTCAAAGATGTGTGTTTATGTGTGAATGAAAAAAGAAAGCTGCACCTCCTACACAGCAAGCGCTCTGGTCAGAGAGCAACATGAAAAACGGGGAGAGCCACGTAAAAAACAAACAAAAAACGACAGACGGGAGCAGGAGCTGTGGGGGTGTAAAGCTTGTGCACGTGTGTGCACGTGTGTGTGCGTGTGTGTACGCTATGAAAGAGATAGTAGACAGCCATGCAGATAGGCAAAGAAACAGAAAGAAACGTGTGTGTACAGTGTGAGATTATTGCAGCCTCAGGTGTATGAAGCGGAGCAGGCAGAGTTATGAAGGGTCCCACAGGGATTACAGTGCATGCTTCAGCGAGGGGGGGGTTACCACGATAGATTAAGGAGTTAATGAATCCCACCTGTCAAACCATGTAATGAATATCTGTGCAGTAAGCAAATTTGTCTGTGTTTTATCTCTCTCATTGCTTTTTCCTTCTTCTGTTCCTAGGACAGAGTCACTCATCATAGGTACATGAAAGCAAACTGAAAAGCCTTGAATAATGAGCTGATTAGGAATTCTACCGTGTAAACTAGTCCACGGCACCAACACAAAAGTTGTTAATGTTAATTTTCCAGGAAAGATAGTGAGTGGGAAGCAGAGCCTCTCACGTGAAGACCTTGTCCAGCGGCCAGGCTTCTGGATAAGCCTGAGGACAGAAATTATACGGAGAGCAAAGAAGAAGAAAAAATGGAAGGAAAGAAAGTAATGAAGAAGAGATACGTGGGGGATGAAGGGAAGGTGCATCTTTTACTTTTTTGAGAAAAATGTTTGAGTTTAAAACCGCTGAAACCAATGTTTTCGTTAGCGTAGGAGTGCCAAAGCTACAATACACTGCTAAAAGTATTCGCTCATCAGCCTTCACACATATATGAACCTGAGTGACGTCCCTTTCTTAATCCATGGGGTTTAATATGATGTTGCTCCACGCTTTGGAGCTAGAACAGCTTCAACTCTTCTGGGAAGGTTTTCTACAAGATTTAGGAGTTTTTATGGGAAATTTTGACCATTTTTTCAGAAGCACATTTGTGAGGTCACACACTGATGTTGGATGAGAAGGCCTGGCTCTCAGTCTCCACTCTAATTCATCCCAAAGGTGTTCTGTTGGATTGAGGTCAGGCCAGTCAAGTTCTTCCACACCAAACTCTCTCATCCATGTCTTTACGGACCTGCTTTGTGCCCTGGTGTGCAGTCATGTTGGAGCAGGTGGGGGTCATCCCCAAACTGTTCCCACAATGTTGGGAGCATGAAATTGTGATGTAATTGTAGAAGCAGTCTGCATGCCTAGGAGCTTCATTTTATACACCTGTGGCCATAGAAGTGATTGGAGCACCTAAATTCAATGATTTGGATGAGAGAATACTTTAGGCAATATAGTTTGTCATACAGGGATAAATCATGGTTCAACTGCCACAGTTCATGTCAGCTTTTAGAACAATACAATATAAATTGATAACAGAAAAAAAACCTGATAAAAATTTTAAAAAAACACACACAGACAGCAACCAGCTGGTTAACTTACAGGACTGGAGTTTATGTCCCACCTGGGATCAGCATTTTCAAAGTTCCATCTTAGACTTTTCATTTTCATGGTTTTGTTAGATTAAGGTCAAATTAGAGCCTCACTGATGTATCAGCAGGCCAGTATTAGCCATTTACCAATCTATGAGCACCAGGATTTATAACAGCCAATAAAAAATTTAACCATAAACAAGAAACCATAGAAACACCCTTCAGATAGGTTATTATTGTAGATGTTGCATAGCTCGTCCACCAGAGGGCACTCTGCAACCTCCCTGTTGGCAGTGCAAGTGTAGCAGAGTCAGGCTAAGTGCAAATGACTGAATAAACAGCTACACAGGACAAATGTTAGGGAAATGTTAGGTTAGCCAATATTTATATACATGAGTATCAGATTTTTAAAATCACCAAATATCTGTAAGATGAACCAAGAGTCAGTTTCCTTCTCAGAGTCAGGCTCTGCCAAAAATATCTGGTTAGGTTGATGGAAAGGTCAGGATTAAAGTTAAACCCCTCCACATAAACAACACAATATGTGATGCAGCATCCTGTAGTGGACCTGTGAATCTTGATGATAAAAATGAATTAGGAGGGGTGTACTGAGGGGTGTGCTGAGAACTTACAAACTGCACATCCTTTACATTTTAGTAATTTAATATTTATAATTCCCTGTACTCATACAAAGGCATTTTAATAAATAAAAAAAAAACCTTTAGAGGGTGTGTGTCTGTCAAAGACAAGGATGCGCCAATGCGCCTGTGTGTGTCCTGACTGTCAATGACCCTGCTGACTAGGACATGTTTGCATTTCTGGTGATGGGAGGAGGAGATGCTGAAGCAGCATGATTGAAATCACTGTGGAGTGACTTTTACTGTACGTCTGGTCTTCTTGAGTTAACTACAGCCGCTGGATACATGTAAATACAGTCTTAATACAGTGCAGCCAAAGAGACATGCAAAACAAAAAACATTATTTTATAATCAACCAGCTAAAAATGGATAAATGTGGGGAAAACCAGAAGAAATAAAAGGGATCTGGCTGCTGAAAAAAAAAAATCAGCTTACACTTAGACTCTTTCCATATATAAAACTCAAATGTAGCGTTAAATTCCACCAAATGAAGAACAAAACTCTAAAAGCATGTAGCATGTTAACTCATTTCAATTCAAATGTGTATAATTTTCAATGCATCTTGTGCATCATTTGGAGTCACTAGAAGCCATTACAGCATGCCACCCATCAAAGTGCACAGATGTCTCCCTCGCCTGCTTGTATGGTAAATAAACTGATATATGAACATTTCATGTTTGAAAGCTCAAAGAGTCTGTGGCTATCATCCAGATATATTGGCTATTATATCACAAAGGCCCCTCGGTTGAATCCCCCTTCGTAGCTGAGCTTGTCCATGTCTAAAAGGCTTTTAAATTTGATCCCATTTTCATCCTTTCTTCCATAATTGCTGCTCTTCTCATTTTCTTTAATGTAGGATGATCTGGTTAACTGTGACAGGGGCAGCTAACAGAGTGATGAGTTACACTCGAGGTCAGAGCCTCTGGCAGTTCACACTATACCAAAACAATCATATTCCTTTGACTCCCCTCTGTTATCTCTCTGCATCAGACTGTGTCAGGAAGCAACAGTGAGATTTTGATATTAAGCAAGCAGAATCATATCTGAAACTATTAAATCATTACTGCTGTTACAATGATACACAATAAACCTAAATGGTCAACAAGTTGAAGATGTAAACCGATAATAAGATGCTGATTGGTTCCTTCTCCACCAGAGGGCGACATTATTTATTCAAATGTGCATCTGTGACAGCCGCAGCCTGCTGAAACTAACATGTGTTGCATGCTCCCCTCCGTCTCCAACACAACCAGCCAATCACAGATTGCTGATGTAGATTCCCAGATATATGAAATGAAAAGAAAACCGGCTCCAGCAGCAGATTTGCACGCATACTCTCGCATCACCTGTGAGTAATCCACTGCAGAAGATTTTACTCATTCACTGAGCTGCTGCAGTCACCCCGATTTGTTCTGGGTGTCAAAGAAACACCCACATACAGAAACGTAACTAACCGCAGTGCAGTCAAACAAATTCAGTGTTATTTAATATCAAGGTCAGGAAAGGTTTTGAGGCTCAGACAAAAAAAACAACAAACCCTTCTCATAATCATGTAAATACTGAAACACGGCTTTCAAACCATTCACAACAAAGTCAACAAGCCTCTACTTTTTTTCTAAGCATATATGCATTCATAGACCCGTCATTGAGGAAAAGGATCAGTCAGCAGAATGAGAAATAAGACGAGCCTTTGTAGTTGAAGACTCTTTTTAATACAGACAAAAGAGCAAAAAAAGCTGCGGCTCTCTTTCACACACGCTGAGAATAAGCAGCGGCATGTTGATTCAGTCAATGCACAACACTTGAGATGCATCCCTGAATGCGCGCTGTAATGCCCGAATGCATCAACATCAGCGACTTTGTTTGAAGCTCGCCACGTTTTCAGGTTTCAAAAGCTCAAATGCCACCGGCTGACCTCAGCTGAGCTGCAGAGCTATGCAAAGATGGCTTTTATTAATGTGATTCATCCTCTGTGTATGGCTCTGTGACCACAACAGAGGAGCCCCGGTGACATCTGATAGGCTGCAGAAAAGGCCACTCTCCATCTAGAGAGATGAGTCAGTGGCGCTGTGCATTCGGCTCATCCCAGAGCAAAAAGACACACAATGAAAGTCAATGACTTTTAGGGTGGCACAGTCAGTACAGTCAACAGACAACTATGTTTTCACTGTGGCATATTAGAGGATGAAAAAGAGC
>VOQJ01032203.1:24486-40329 GCA_015052665.1 Apistogramma diplotaenia
GATCATCTCTCTAAGGTCTGTGCTATAATTAGGCTGCTCCAAAACAAGAATTTCTTTGGTTGAAATCATTCTGCTGTAGATTTACTTTGATGTTTAGGGTAATTGTCCTTCTTGCACCACCCTTCTAGTGAGATTCAGCTGGCGGCCTGCCACCCTGACATTATCCTGTAAGACAAACCATTATCCTTGGCAAACTCTGGAATTCGTTTTCTCCTTGATGAGAGCAAAATGCCCACCACAATGCAGCAAAGTGACCCAAAATCATGGCATGTCCTCCAGTTTGCTTTGCAGCTAAGAAGCCATTTAGAAATTGTTCTCAGTGTTTTTGACCAATGAGTTATTAGCTAGATCCTTTGAGGCTTTCGAAAATATTCCCAATTCATATCTTAGAGAAAAGGATGATTCAAGGATGCAACTCAAAAGGATTTTCAACACAGATTAACTGCAGCAAAATATAAACATAAACACTTTCTTGAAGGCCAAGGTGATGGTTTGAAAATTACATTTTAGAATTTATCTGTGCCTATTTTTTCATTTCATTTCATCAGATTTTTTTTTATAACTGAAAATCTGGCTTTTCACTTACTTTTTACTTTTATTCACTGCTCAGTTAGGTTAAAGAACTCTAAAATTAGATTATAATTGGCCGACACTATCAGCTATTTGCTGAGACACTATGTTGCCAAAGGCATTCAGTCACCTATCCAAATCATTGAATTCAGGTGTTCCAATCACTTCCATGGCCACAGGTGTATCTAATCAAGCGCCCTGGAATGCAGACTGCTTCTACAAACATTTGTGAAAGAATGGGTCGCTCTCAGGAGCTCATGAAAGGAGTACCATGAAAGGATCCAACAAGTCCAGTTGTGAAATTTCCTCAGTACTAAATATTACACTGTCAAATGCTAGTTGTGTTAGATCAAAGTGGGAGTGGGAACAAAAGCAACTCAGCCATGAAGTGGTAGGCTATGTAAATGACAGAGTGGGGTGAGCAAATGCTGAGGTGCACATTAATAGGTTTCCATGGCCAAGCAGTGGCATCCAAGCAAAGCATGGATGCAGTGGTGTAAAGCACGCCGCCACTAGATTCCAGAGCAGTGGATACATGTTCTATGAAGTGACAAATTGCACTTCTCCATCTGGCAATCCAAAGGATCAGTCTGGGTTTGATGGTTGCCAGGAGAACGGTACCTGTCTGACTGCATTGTGCCAAGTGTAAAGTTTAATGGAGGGGGGATTATGGTGTGAGGTTGTTGTTCAAGAGTTGGACTTGGCCCCTTACCTCCAAAGAACTCTTAATGCTTCAGCATACCAAGACATTTTAGACAATTTCATGCTCCCAAGTTTGTGGGAACGGTTTGGGGATGGCCCCTTCCTGTTCCAACATGACTGCACACCACTGCACAAAGCAGGCCCATAAAGACATGGATGTGCAAATTTGGTGTGGAAGAACTTGACTGACCTGCACAGAGTCCTGACTTCAATCTGCTAAAACACCTTTAGGATGAATTAGAGTGGAGACTGCGAACCAGGCCTTCTCATCCAACAGCAGTGTCTGACTTCATAAATGTGCTTCTGGAAGAATGGTCACACACTCCTAAACCTTATAGAAAGCCATCCAAGAAGAGTTGAAGCTGTTACAGCTGCAAAGAGCAGAAATCTTATGGATTAAGAACGGGATGTCACTCAGGTTCATTTGCGTGTGAAGGAAGCCAGAAGTACTTTTGGCAATATAGTGTATACCTACTGTAATATCTGAATCAAACTTCTGAAAAGTACAGAATATATCAGAGAAACACCCTTCGGCCATGTTATCAGTGTTGCTGTTGCAGAGCTTGTCCACGAGAGGGCACTCTGCAACTTCACTGTTGGCAACAAAGGTGTTTGGAACTGGCAAACAACAGCCAGCTGGTCCAAGGAGGGTGGGGCAGAGCATAAAGATTAAATAAATGGCTACGCATAACAAATGGTAGTGAGATCTGTTTATGTTTTATGTATATGAAAGAAAAAATATCAGTCGACATAGCTGATTTTTAAATCACCAAATATCAGTATCGGTAAATATCATTCAGTCAGACATTAAACCGCAGCCCTCTGGGAATAAAAACAGCTTGAACTGTCCCTTTGCCACAAACAACTAAACTACAGAAGCTGATACTTCCGAGGGGCCTAATCAGAGGAAGATTACAATGTTTCTATTGGACAGTTTTTATCAGCTGTAGTGAACATGTCATCAGACACTGGATACCTCCACCACCACCACCTGCTGTAAAAAAAAAAACATTCATTTGTCACTCATGCCAGGATACTAATGATAAGCAGGACAATTATGCCATTATATCAGTATGTAGGGAGAGAAGGACAGGATGCAGGGGAAGAGAGTACGAGGAGAGCAGACAGTAGCCTTGGTGTGTTGCTGTGTTTAGGATTTCATCACACAGTCTACTCCTGAAGACCACTTTTCTTTCTTAGGAAAAAAATGTCCTTCCATTTGACTGACAAGTCATGTGTCTTTTCTAGTTGTGGTGGGCTGCAAAAAACTGAAAAGAAAAAGCCAAACAGCAGCATGTGGAGAAATCGGTCGTAGGAAGCTACAACCATGACATCTGTGTCTGATTCTCCTTGAAACTGGACATCAAAAATCATTTAAAGAATCCCGGTTTAACTTCAGGGCTACTATTACAGCCCCGAAAGCATTCACTTAACATACCACCAAATCAAAGCAACATGGTTTTATAGTGGGAACTTGTTTTTTAGCTGCACTGTCAGCTTTTCTGCAAAAACACCACACTGGAATATTACCCTGCTGGTCTCCTCACTGTTCAACACTATGTAAATCTTAAAAACTGTAAACCTGTCACAAGTGGTTCCTGTTTAGCGGTGTGCTGTATCATTTAATCTAGAAAATGGCCTTGAGACAACCAGCAGGCACCCATAAATCTGCATTTCAAATGCATCCATAGGAGACAATGCAAACTGTGGGTATTTCTAGGGCTCATCTCTGCGAAAGAGACACAGATCAAATGCAAGACAGACTTCACGTGCACGTGTGTCACGCTGGCAAGCGTGCGTGACTGCTAATGTCCACTTCTGGAACACAGTAAACAATCCAGGATTTGTAGAACTGTGTCAGCTGAAATAAATCTCCAGAGCAGCAGTAAACCGAACACACAGCAGCAGAATGATGGAGAGTCCGCAATTAGCTTCTCGTCTGACACTGTAACTGCACTCGAGGGTTTCTGCTGGAATGTCAGATGACGATGTTGGGTAGGTTAGAAGAGTATTTATGGAAAAAAGGCAATATAAAACAGCAGTTTACATGCTTTAGGCTTCTGTGGTACAAAAAACTAAAACTAAAGTCAAATTCCGATATAAAGAGACAAAATAGAGCTCTAGTATATGATGCTGCAGAAAGACTGCTGTAAACGTTAGCTGCAGACAGCAGAGCACATTTGACTTGATTTGATGCACATTGTTAGGAAAAGAGCATTTTTGCCCATCACATCCAACCCAGCGGTCAAATAGTTTTTTGCCAATTTCAGGAAGGAGAGCTGAAGGTGTAAGGCTCGTAACTGAGTGAGGTGAGCAGGAAGCATGTGTGTTTCAGCCACAATAAGGCTCAAATTATCTAATATAAATATTAATGAAAGGTGCCTCAATGGTTCATTTATTACCCATTTTATGAAAGGAAAGGGGATCATATCATCCTACAGTTTGAAGCAACGCACCAGCTGACCGTTCACAAAAACTCGGTTTATCGGAGCAAACCATAAAGCACGCCATAACTCACTAACATACGGATACGTTTTGAACTTACAGTAAACCTGCAGACAAACTATGAATGTGTATGAAGCTCTGTTTATTGTGCATTTAAAAAATTTGCTCCTTGTAAAAAAGATAATTAGCTGTATTTACTTTGGCTTAGTCCTTATAAATTCTCTTTCACGTTTTCTTGACCTCAGAGCGTGACAAAAGTGTTTTTTAAAAAAGGAGCCATTTTTGACCATTTGACCACAAACCAGGGTTGGTGTCAAGACATGACACAGTTTCTTAGATGTTTTCACCACAAATTCAAAGAGTCTGTCTATTAAAACCTGTTTAAACTTGTTCCATCAAATTTAACGTGGCGGAAAATCCAATGTGCTTTGAACCAGCTTGATGTGAGAAATCCAGTCTTATTTTTAAGTCGGGCAGATGTTTCAAAGGTTACAGACATCCAACTTCATCTCACTGGTTGCACCTGAGGCCGGTACTACGAAGAAGGATTTGGGTTTATCCAGGTAGCTTCAGGGTTAACCCTGGGTACTACGCAGACAGCTCAATTCTTACCAATGTACATCGCCATGGTAACTTTTGCTGCAGACCGCACCTGCTCCAGAGCGGGTTATATTTGAGCTTAGAGATCAACAGGTAGGAAATCGATTCTCCAGAAAACAGCACCACAGTTCCTGGAAGGTCCCTCAGGGGCAGACAGCATTTACATTAAATTTACACGTAGATTAAACCTAAGTGTGAAGTTTGTTTTCATATTTATTCTTTGCTGCTATACTTTTTAACCCTTACACAGCATTTTTGCCTTTTAATATAGTAGGTCTTTTCTAAGATTAAATAGATGCACTTGGATTAAGCAGATTTGTGTGCACGTTAGTTAGTCCATTTATGCCATTTATGTCTGACTGTCAAAGTTAGCCTAGCTGAAGCCAAACAGCAGAGACATATCAGAGGCCAGAGGTGTAGGCGTCAAGCTTGGTGAAAGTAAATTACAAGACTGTCCAACATCAGTCTGCTAAAACTTAGGATTTGATTCTAGAGACTTCAACAGCCTCCAGTGATAGAGGAGAAGAAAAGGAGAAAGAGGAGGAATCTATAAGGAAAAAGGTACACAGTGGAAACATGTTCAGGATGTCATTAAAGTGGTTTGTAGTATAAATATGATAGTTGCAGAGCTACAGGACAGCTAGTAACTACACAGCAACGACAAGACATCGCAAACAGCTCTGCTTGAAAGTTCTCACATTAACACATTATTTCATTGTTAATTCTCAGAAAAAAATTACCTTTCCTTGTTTCCAGGCTTTAAGCAAACCAGCTATTAGTCATAGCTCCGTATTTAACAGATTTTACTGCACGAGTGACATAAAACTCTCTGTCAGAAAACAAAATACATACACGGCCCAAAATGTCAAATAATTCCTGTAAGTAAAGACAATGGCACCAAGATTAGAAAACTGTGTTAACAGCATGTCTGACACAGGACTTGTAATACATGACAGAAGAAATAGCCACAGTCAGTCTGACGATATTGTTTCCTTGCAGCAGCCCAAACGCCCGGATTGTTGAGGGGTATTGACTCTGAATAATCCTGCTTCCCTCTAAATCCTCATCCTCTGACTTCAAACACTGTGCAAAGACTTTCAATAGAATCTGGCATCCTCCCAACTTTTCTCTCCTTCAGTCGGTCATTCTTCTTCTTCACATTCTTTTTCGCCCTCTGTCCTCCCCTGGATCAACTGTCCAGCCTTGAATCACAAAGCCAAGCTCAAATTCTGTGGGAATTTTGTGGAGAGGCCCCTGCGGCTGACACACACACACACACACACACACACACACACACACACACACACACACAAATGCTCCTCTCGTAAGGCTGACGGCAAAGAAAGGACGGCTGTAAACCTAGTGGACAAAGAGCCCGCTAAATGAAAGGTCCCACACACGGTTCAGGTGGGAAAAGACGTAAAGGCCAAGTTGTGAGAATTAAACTATTAAATCGTCATTCAAATCCAACCACGACTCAGCGTATTCAATTTATGCAAGTATTCCCCACGCATTCATCTTTCAAGGTCTACAAGGTTGGTTTGCCTTCACACCTTTCTAACATTTCAGTCTTCCAGTCTTTCATTCGCCCACATAAAAAGATGCACTCTGGGCTTTTTATATTTGACAGAAAGATTTGAGAGCACTCATTAGTCCCTTCATGTACAGGCTCATTTTTGATAGTGTTGCGGAAAAACAGGATTCGGTCTAAGGGCACCGTGAAGCTGTTCTCTGGTTCATGGCAAAGTCATGGCCGTGTCTGATAAAAAGCATAATGGCCCCCCCTCTGTTTTTCAACATGTTAGCAAGCTACGCTTTTACCATTAGCATTAAACACAAAGTACAGGAATGTGAATGTCATCACATTCCACCTCCATCAAACACTGCAGACACATTCAACTCAGCACCACACATGTCAGCCTCATGGTGGGACTAGAGGAAATAACAGGGCATCATCAGAGTCATGGATCAAACAGGAAACACTATTTGGCTCCAGGTAATCAGTTTGATGGGTACGATCTTATCCGGGCATTTGCCAAAGAGGAAACCGGGCTGAAATCAGTCGGGGGTGATTGCAGTCATCAGGATTTAGCATGAATTTGATGGCAAAAATTTACAGCAATCCAACAAATACTTGTCAAGATATTTCAATATGGGGGTCGGGCGAGAGGTGGAGCAAACAATAAAATAACACACATGTCCCCAAGTGTGGCTAAAAATGCTTTGAGGACCTACAAAACTAATTGTGTGTATCCCCACGAGGTAAAGGTAAAATTGGCATATGCCCCTATTATACTGCAGTACTATGCAGTTATTCAATAACTACTAACAAGTAAAAAGAAAGAAAAAAACAACAGTAACAAGGCAGCTGTTTTTGAAAGTAGCATGAAGAATGTTCATTTCCAGGACAAAAGATCCTAAAATGCAGGCTCCTATAAAAAGCAGCATATTTTTCCCTGACTGAGGCGGGCAGCCAATTTGTGACCAACATAGAAACTTTACTGGAAGCAAACACAGCGTTACTGTAGTCACTGATGCAGTGCGTTCAGGGTTGGTCACAGCACAATATCTGCCTTTAGTAAGAAATTACTGTTTTGAAGCTTGAAATTCTTAAGAGACGTGGATGGAAAAGGAGCCATTAGTTCAGAGTGGTGGCTGCTCTGACTCTGCACTTAGAGCACCTTTTGGCCCCACATGAGCACGCTGGTAATCAAAAAGGAGCATCGGCACAGAAGAAGAGTGCGTACCCAAAATTAAGACTTCTGAAGCAAGCAGACAACAGCACAGGTGATGCTTTCAATACACCTATTATATAAAGAACCATTTCACTTTAATGAGTTCATCAGATATTCTGAGGCAGAGTTGTTCATGTGGCAGAGATTTAAGATGCTACTGAGTAACGTGGTGAGGTGGATAAAAAGATTTTTTTTACTTAAGTGACTTAAGCAGTTTTGTTTTATTTCCATCAGAGCAATTACAATCTGACAGGCTACGATCTGATTATAAAGGAGCACCTGTCGACAGCAGTAATTGCCATGTTTAAACCTCTTACCCACTGGTTGCACCTACAAAATATATTAATTAAAAAAGGACATATGAAAACACCATTACAGATTTCAACCTTAGCTGACCCTTTGATGATAAATGCAAGCTGTGTTTCGATTGTTTTGGTTTGCATTACTAGCTTGGGGCCTCTAAAGGTGGAAATGTCCAGCACCATTTTTAACGAGATCTCTCTATAAGACAGAGAAAAATAATGCAGCACCTGCCTTAAGGCCCAAACACACTTGATAAAAATGGGGCGTGGAAGCTCCCAAGGTCACGGGCCCAAGGGGGAAAGATGCCTTCTTAGTAATTTAACCTCAAGGGGTTTCTAGTGGGGTTTAGAGACACTTATAAGCTTACAACAGCCCAAAATACATTACAGGAAAAAAGTCACTGCTAATGATCTACATAAATTCAATAATAACATACAAATGAGCCAAACTAAGATTTTGAGTTCTTGAAAAAGAAGCAAAACAGCTAGAGGCAGCTATTTTGAATTCTCCTCGTTCTCGAGGCAAATAAATATTTAAGAAGGCACACAAACTACAGATAAAAGCTGAAAAGAAGACTTTTGAGAATTGCTTTTTGTTATTTAGGCATCAGTCCCACAGGCCTACAGACAGGTCGGCAATCCCTTGACAACCTCTGGTCGCTAGGAAAAAATGTGTATTGCCAGTTGTCAAGTGGTTGCTGGCTGTCACCCGGTGATATCAGTCGCAGAGGGCGTGCTACACCCAAAACTTCAATGAGATTGTGTTGGTTGAAAGCAGGTTGCTGTTGTCAGCCACAGGCTGCATGCAGGATGTCGACTTTAGTTGCAAACAAAAAGAGAGACCGTTCGCCTTCAAAATAAAAGGTCCACCCTTTGAAACCTGTTGACTACATCAGTGAGGCTCAACTTTTACTCTTAAAATGAATGTTTTCCATTTGAATCACACTTTTTCAAGTTTTACTACTGCTCAACTAGTAGTTAGCAAGTGTTTGCAGACAAGTCAAAGTCTCCCATGCAAACTACATGCAACTGCAACAATTTGCTAGTGACCGAAGCAATCACAAGAAGGTTTTCAGTGCAACACAATATAAATGTTTGGGACCAATTTCATTTAGTTTCAACCTCCAGAAACCATTCATAAACTGGTCAGAAATACAGATTTTCCTCACAACCTGCAAAGACTGGTTAGTGACCAGGGGTCAGCCAACCTCTGCAACTAGTTGGCGAATACACAGATATCGTCCTTCATGACAGGTGGCTGCCAGATGATTGCGCAATGAGTCTGTAGGCCTGCGTGGCCAGAGCCTTAGCAATGTAACCTTTCTTAATTGTTTGTAACAAACAGGATGTGCAGTGACCACAGTGTCCAATCATACATTTCTGGGATTCACAAAACTGAAATATAATTTTTCAATTAAATTAAAAATAGTCTTCTATATGATTCACACTCGGAATTATGTGGTTTGCGTGGGCGTAACAACTAAATGGTGACTTACTGTATTTAACCAGAATTTATACACAAACAGAAATTCAGCTACAAAAACAACAAAAAAAAAACATCTGCTGTTACACATACGTATAATGTGTAATTGGAAGCAATCAAAGCAACCTTACTCCCCTCCTACTAAGAGCTCCTTGTTTGGCACAGAGCACATTTAACTAATTTGACAGCTGACTGTGGTCTCCTCTCAGTCAAGCTGTGGGGCCGCTGCCATTCAGCTGTGCTCCTTTTATCAATTCAAAGAGCAAAGGATGGGCAGTAGATCCTTTAAAAGCTGGTAAACAGAAACACAATTAGTATTTATAAGAGCAAATTGCAAGTCCTGAGAACAACGGGCTAGCTTTCCACTTCGACGATAACAGCGGCCAGTCCTGCCCATTTAATCTTGCATTCATCAGCGCCAGTAGCGTTCCTGACAAAATAGTAGCTTGCAATTAGAAGCAATGCAAATAAAAAAAAAAAAGCAATGGCTGACTGACTATGTCTGCTGGATTCCTCTGTCTCATGCTGATTTTTTTCCCTCCTTCCCAGCCTGGAAACCAAAATGACACACTGCCTGGAAGGAAGACCACAGGCCACAGAGTGTTAATGGTCACAACAGTTTCACACCACAAACATTCAAGTAAATTTATAACAGCCGATCTCAACTGTCTCATCAAGTGGTCATGTAGCATTAGTTAAAGTTCTATGATGAAATATGGCTTCCCCCCCATTCCCCTCAATTTACCAGCTGCTGTCCATATTTGCACATTATTGCTGTTTAAATTTTGATCTTTGTTCCTGTGAAATATGGACCAGCTTTCTATCTTTAGGCTTGGGTGAAACGGGTCTGGGTAAATTTACTATTGTCATAAATAAACTTGTTTTTCTAGTTCAGGCTCTACTTCTCTAGAGTTAGAAGATACACTCAGAACCACTCTAATGGCTCTGTTTACATGGAGAAATAAGCACATTCCTGAGCTACAGGTCAGCTATAACAGGGGAGATAAAAAGATATTAGCTGAGTATAAATACTGAAAAAATAATAATAATTTCAGCTGTTGCGTTATTCACATGGGGTTATCACAATAAATAGCTCCACATATTTGATCAGGCAGATTTCTGCCCTTCCTCATGCAACCCCAAAGGGATTTGTGCATCCTCCAGGGATCGAACCAGGGATTTTTCACTTCTTAGACAAATGCAATGTGCGTGCTAGGTAACAAAAACACATGGTGCTGCTATAGCAATAATATCGTGATGTGACATTTTTATATCACATAAAGATTTATACAGTACCAGTATTATAGAGAACAATGCACAGCCCCAGTTAACAGTAGACAATGTACCTTAACATAGTGAAAAATGATGAATGATGAATAAATGAGTAATGATTGTGGGCTATGACTATGTCCTGGGGCTGGTATGGTCACACAAAATAAATGAGCTAAATTGGGGCTGTGCAAAATGTCCAAAATGTGCAAAATCTCATATCCTGATAACAACACAGTACAATTTTTATAGATTAGATAAACTGATATTTTATATAATGTTTTCTTTGGGGTTTTTTACATTTTAAATTATATACTCAAAATGAACTGTGATATTCATAAATGATTTTTTTTCCTTTTCTTTAGAACCTTTGGCAAATTGTTGTTAGTAATGTAATTTTTTAAAATATTAATGTATAAGATTTAAAAATGCTTTATACTAACTGAAATCTTACTGCTATACAAAAGACCAAATGCAAACACTGTGTTTTCACATTGCAGAAATTCTGATCTTTGACTCTGGGCTTTATTTTGAATCCTTGATGGTTCTTTTATGCTTCTCATTCACTAACTCTCTGGACTCTCTTTCACATGATTCGTACGTAGGTGGAAGTCGAGGTTTGTGGTACTTGAGCCTTGACTTATGGGGACCGGTGAACGGCATAATTTGCAAAGCATAGTTTTCTGGTCTGTGTCATTTTCATAACTAAACCACATCCATGCTGCAGAGGAAGGAACAAGCTCCTCAATTTGACTTGACTGGATCTTCTCCCAGTTCTGTCTCTCAGTCTTAAAAAAGGCACATGTGATACTTGGATGATGATGAAAGAATACTGCTTGTACACATTATATTCTGCAACACCATGAAATAAACAATTTTATGTCACCATCCAGTATGCATCATCATAATGCACAGTCCCACAACCTAAACAGAAAACACACAGCATAAGACTGAAATCCACTAGTCTTCACTCCATCAGTAACTGATGCTCATTTTATGGCACTGCGGTCGTGTCAGTTTGTGGAGATCTTTGCGTCTGGACAGCATACAGAGAGGGGTTTTCAGCCTATGGAAACATACTCTGTGCAGTCCTCTAAAAACCCAGCAGCACACACCTCAGCTGTGCAAAGGTCAAATGCTGATTGGTTGACAAGTAAGCTGGAACAAGGAAGAAAGCAACATGCTTCTCCTACTCCAGCCCCCTTCATAGATTTAAGACTTAAGACTTTAGTTTCACTTCAGCTCTTTGTATGTTATAACTTCCTACAAATTCCTGATTATATTATTTACACAAGCAGTTCAACAGCGGGCACAATGCAACACTCCGCTTTTCAAATCCTTCCCCCCGAAAATCAAAGCTTTTCCTGGAGGAAGGCATTGCTTTGATCTGACTGGATCTCGAGACAGTTTTGCCATGATTTGAGCAACCCAACTCAGAAACTTTTCTCAGGCATCTCAACAGCTGATTCATAGTGAGTTTTGTTTGAGGTTTATGTGACTCCTACCCCACGGGGAGCTGGGGATTGCACAGGTTGGTTGCCATGGATGTAAGACAAACCTGCGCAGGATGTAAAAAGATCTCCCCCGAAGCTCTGCTCAGCAGGCTGCATATTTGTGCGTTGTGTGGACCAAGTGCACAAACCTCACAGCGCTGAATGAAAACATGCAATCCAGGGAGACTTGCTGACAGACCGGCAGCTGGAAGGAAAAAAAAGGCGATGTGCAGAGAAATCAAAGGCCGCCAACTCTGTCTTTACTATGTGTCCCCCCCACTCCACCCCAGTCCTAGCTGCTCAGCTAACTTTTGGCTGTGAAATGACCTGAAAGGCAACAGTCAGGTTCATTTAAGGATGAGATATTGAAATGCTGTGAAGTATTTCTCTGAAGAAGAGTGCAAAGATGTGATGAACCATTACTGTGGGACGAGCGCCTCTTTGAAACGCTGCACACAATTAACAGCTCGAGCAGTTGTTTTCATTCTGTTAAACCGCCGACTGTTTGTTGTCTACATAAAAGATGTCCTTGAAGATATTTTTAAGCACAAAAATAGAAGCAGGGTCCACCAGAAAAACAAAAAAAGAAACATTTTAAACATAATTTTATGAGGTCCTTTTATTTCTCGGTGCCTCCTGAGTGTTTATCCAGCTACATTCCTCTAATTTCCTCATCTCATTTCCCCTCTCCCTTCAGCAGGATCATATAAAGATGCTTAATTGAAGGCTTTGCACAGAACAAATGACCACATTAGCCTACCCCCTTTTAACTCGTCCTGCTTCCTGTCTGTGGCTGTAATGCATTAGATACTCTGTGTTCTCTGTTGTCTCTCAAATTGCAGAGCAGGGCTGCCAATCATTTGGAAACTACGTCTGCGAGAGTCGTTTCTGCTCCACCCCCCCACCCACCCACCCCAGCACTAGAAAACTTGCCTGTCCATTTTTTTTTTTATTATAATACACTACAAAACTGAAGGAAAACAGCATCATAGCAAGTGTTGAGAAAAGTTGTTTTTCCTAAAGACTGAGCTGTTACAGTAGCTCTTTCCTTTACTGCCATTATAATAATGATAATGATAAAAAAAAAGCTGAAACAAATCTCACACTCACACACGTCGAATAAGAAATAATTCATTCATATTAATTCAGCATCACTGAACACTCCCCAGATAGGAGGAACTACGGATTAAATGCTTGACTTGGGATTCTTTTATGTCTGCACATGAACTGCAAAACAGTTCTGTTTTCCACTCTGTTAAGATCTTAAAAACCTGCCAGACACCAGACACTTGTGTCCCTCCGTGCCTCCCATATATATCGTGCCACAGCGAGTCTCCTCGATGTGACAAAGGCTCTTAAAGCATCTACGCCAAACAGAACAATGCCACGTGGGTGGCTCTGGTGTGTGTGTGTGTGTGTGTGTGTGTGTGTGTGTGTGTGTGTGTGTGTGTGTGTGTGTGTGTGTGTGTGTGTGTGTGTGTGTGTGTGTGTGTGTGTGTGTAAACAGACACTTGAGCCTGTGAGCCGAAAAGTCTGTGTCTACATTTGAACAAATATGAGCTGATCTTGTTCTTGATTTAGCTCAAGAACAAGACAGACAAAATTCAGGTGTTTAGAGAGAAAATTAAGTTGAGTTTATTGTAGAGGGTTTTTTTTTTTATCATTTATACTTTTGCTGTTATGTTATCTTTCATATTTACAAGCTATCATTTTCTATGCAACCAGTAACTTTCAAAGAGTAAACATCTGATAGGAGCAATGTTTTAGACATCTTCATTTGGTTGCGTCACCCATGCAAAAAAACAGTTCTGATCCACCGACTGTGTGTAAAAGACAGGCGCAGCCTCCTTTGAATCACCCACTGGTCTGTGGACTTCTGTTGTTATTATGGATGTTGAATTTGGTGTGCTTTGAAAAAAAAGTTGGTGTAAAGCAAAATGAGCTCAGGGGGAAATGGAGCATCTGACTCCTTAAGAGTTTATTTTAGTAGAATACACCAAAATGATGAAAAAGATTCAACTTCCCTTATCAGTAAAAGCAGCCATGTCCCTAATAAGTCAAACTTTGAGTTTTAATATCTTCCTGTAATGCACAAAATCTGTGTCCGTCTGCCTGTCCGTGTACTCCTCCCACACCGTCAGGGCTCTATTCCAGGAATCATGTTTGACAAACTCTGAGTTGATCGACTCTGAGATCTGCAACCCTGAGTTTCCTGTTCCAGAAAAGCTGATCGGAGTCAGTTCAATCAACTCTGCGTATGTTCACCCTGAGCTACGTGCATGTAGAAAGGAAGCCATCATCAATGGAGCTCTGATACCACAATTCACCATGGCAACAGGTCTTCATTTTAATCCAGAGGACTGAGGAGTATAAACATGAGTCAGTGCTGACCAAGATGTTTATCTTTAAAAAAAAACAGGAGGACAGAAAAGAGTCATTTTTATGTTTTTTCATTAGATGAAGCTGGAATCCTAATTTTACGTTTGATTTTTAAATCGAATTATTCAGCTGCAGCCTGACAAAGTGTAGGTGACAGAAACTGAAACTCTGGAGGAACAGGTCAGACAGTTCACTGATGGACTGCGTCAGTAAACTGTGCTTTTGCAACAGCTTATGACCATTTTGTTTTTTCAATAAATATTGAGTAAAAGTTTAATGTACTGTTGGCCTGTAATAACCTCATCTTTTATAAAAGGATTACATTATTTTTGCCATTAATTGATAAAAATGCTTAATGGGATTCACAGAAAAAATAAAAACTCTTTAATGTTTTCCAGTGTAAGCATTTATAATTTGATCTAACCACAGCACTCACTGATGATGGCCCTCTTACAGCCATAGCAGAGACGTTTTAATGAGTGACTGGCAGCCTAATAGTAAGAGTTCATAGTAACTGTTTCACATTTAATTCAAAAATGCAGGGCAACTTTCCAAATTGTTATTGAATTTAAAGTTTGATCCATAAAGGCAAACATGTTATAAGAAATGTGAGCATTTATCGAGCTGTCTGCATGTTGGTCAGCTACAGAGTAAGCTGCTACGGATGGATTTAAAATGGATCCGGATGGGATGAGCTTTAAAATGAGTCCAAATGCATGAGGGCCTGATCCAGTCTGAATCCCTATCCATTTTGGATCCCTCCTGCCACAAGATGGACTCGGACGTGGTTTGCTGATCCATTACAGAGCCTATGGTAGGCTAGCTTGGGGTGGATACAGTTCTGGGGCTGATTTAGGTGATTTACAGTGGAAAATATGTTGAGGTTTGTTTGACATTGTTTAATAACAGAGTCTCAATCTGTGAACACATTTCAACATTAGCATTTATGCCCCTACAACACCTTAGAAAAGTGTCATATCATTTTCATTTCATGGACTGACACTTATGTAGCAGCTTTCTACTTCATTTCAACACTCAAATGACTTCATCCCATCATGCACACATTCATAGAGTGCTTTTATCAATACCTGAGTACTTTTATCTAGCATTCAAACACACACCCTGGATTGGGGGCAATTCAGGGTTCAGTCTCTCCAACACATGGACAGGGGATCGATCCACCGACCTTCTGACTGGTAGACAACCCGCTCTACCACTTCTACGACTTCTATTCTTTTATGACATTTAGAACTAAAACACTGAATAAATCTGCTCATCAGCTTATTGAGAGTGAAAGTAAACCCCTGATTTAGTCTGCAATAAATAAAATACATTAAAAACACCCACACACACAAAATAGCTTAGCAGCTTTACCTAATGGTCTAATATGTGAAATATTCAGTAACAATTCAACTGAGCCTCTAATATCCTGAACGTCTGTTGCCACTTGTATTATTCAGCTTGGATGCTGGAAGCAGCAGCCAGTGTTTGTTGACTGATGGGAGCTGATGTTGACAGGGATCTCTGTTTAGTTTGGCAGAAACTCACAGTGGCTGCCATTCCACAGACCAAACTATGAGAGGGCTGCTTCTTTTCAAGCAGCTACCAGCTACCGCAGCTGACCCTGAGCACTGGGGTTTTAAGGAGAGCTTTAAAGGGTAGAGAGAAGAATACACCTATAGACATTTAAGAAGGAGTCCAAATGCAATAAAAAAAGATCTTCTAAGTGCTGCCTGTGTGTTCAAAGTCTAATATAATTCCTCTGTGCCACAGGAATGGACACTGGTTTGATCAAAGATTCCAGCCAAATCTCCTCACTAGATTACCAAATCTACAAAACACAGATTCTTTTTTTTTTTTTTTTT
>VOQJ01032209.1:19923-41184 GCA_015052665.1 Apistogramma diplotaenia
AGAGACAATTCCATCCATCCATCCATCCATCCATCCATCCATCCATCCATCCATCCATCCATCCATCCATCCATCCATCCATCCATCCATCCATCCATCCGTATATTTTCTTCCACTTCAACATTCTTTATCATGATGTTGTGTTGTGTTTTATTCTGGTCAACTTAAGATTATGTTAAGTTATGTTATCTTAAATCTTATACATTATTAAAAGTCCACAGTCATGCTGAGGGCTCTTAACAATGTTATGCTTATTTTAAAGAAAATCCAACTGTTCAAACTGTCAATTTTCCTGTGCATGAACATTAAGAGGATCACCACGTTTGGGGCAAAATGTAAAAATGCACAGTAAATAATCTGATAGATACAGTAGGAACCCTATCTCAGAGTATAAAATTAAACAAAAGTTGTTGTTTTTTTTTTTTTACCTTGTATTGTGTTTTAATTACATTTGACTAAAAACAAAGTAACAATGTGCAAGATAAGTTCGTGAAGACTGAGGTAAAGAGGTCACTATCTGGACTGAATGACTGCGTTTTAATTTTGTTTCCTGAAATTAGCAATGGGATAATTAATGCAAATGTAAAAGACTAAAAACAGCAACTCTGGTTCGGGCCGTGCATACCAACAGGCTGAGGCCACGCAGAGTCTTCCCTGCAATGCATTACGCACATCCCATACCTGTTTTTTATCTCTGAAGACATTTCACTAAATGAACATGGGCAGGATGTGAGTATCATGTCAGCTCCTTGTGCGTGTACATTTCGAATGCATGTGCCTGTGTTTATATGTGTGCCATTGCAGGAGCATGAAGTGGACCCTAAACTGAAAAAGATGTGCGTTTCCGTTCCCTAATGGCTAATATGAACCAGACCTTACCTTGCACTCATCTCAGGCGCATGCATGTGTTCCCTTGCACACTGCCATGTGCAAGCCTCTGTGCACAGTGGTGCTTTTTTTTCTCATCTGAAACACCAGGCTCCTCATTAGAACACAGACGGTGGCACAAAGCAGTGATATAGCTGAAGCGGTGTAGCACATCACACCTCTTTCCTATGGCTTTTGGATCTTCATCTTTTTTTGTTAAACATATATTAAGTGTCTTCTTGCTTTGTGATTTTGAACCTACTTTCAAATGAATCAGGACAAATGGAAAGAGTTTCCAAGATCTGAATTCTTTTTGTTGTGCCGTTGTCCAAGCGAGGAGATAAAATCTTTGCATCCATGTAAAACATCCATACTCTATACACATTAATGTCAGTCTGTATATAATAATATAACATACAACATACTTTCTCTGTTCTCTTTTTGGCTGCCCAACCTTTCCTACCTATCACCATCTCTTTTCAGCTGTATCCATTTCCCCCTTTCCTCCCCTGCAACGGATAGGGTTGGGGTCAGGGCCCTTTGGCCAGTGGAGCAAGTGACAGCTCTGACAGGTTGCCTGATTTCACTCTTGTGCCTTCTGTCACCTCCTGTATGCCCATCTCATTTTAATAATGTAAATATGGGGCAAGCTCAGGCCACAGAGAATATTCTGTGTCCTGGTGCTCAGTCACTGGAAACTCACTGCACACCTGAGTCACATATGCACACACTTAAAGTTGGCAGTGCCCTCCAAACAAAATCATTTGGTTTGGTTTGTTTTTAGTTTACTGCTGCAGACTCAAGCATGCTGGAAAACTGAAAACTAATACATTTGAGTGTTTCTGTCATTAGTAAGTGTCCAGCACCAAAAACACAGGATCTCACACTGCCCACTGTTCAACAGTGTGTTTGATTAGATATTTATTGGTGTGGAAAAATACAGAAAAAATACACAAATGTTTTCTAATTGTAATTATTTCCTATATTTTGAATTTAATAGCAATTATGAGTTGGGAAATCTGCAATTAGTGACTCCAACAAAGCATTAATATGACACGTGAAAATTATTTATTTATTTATGTTTACAAATTCTGCTATCCAGTGGATGGCTGATGTGCATCTATCATGTTTGATTTTGTTTGCTGCCTGCTTACATATGCTTTTATTTTAGGGTTTTATTTATTTTGCTTCGAAACATTTTCGGTGTGAGCGAAGATTAATCTGGTTTGAACTGATTGTGACGGCTGTTTTGACCCCAACATCTGTGCTCTTTATGCATAATTTTGAAGCGAAGATCAGGATAGAAAACAGCAAAAACGATGCCTTTGCCTGAGTATGCTTACATGCACTGAATCTGGTCTGAACAGCCGACCAGATCAACCACATACATATACAATTCACCTGCTTAGTGTTATTTATTAAGTGGCAAAGTGGATGACTTCAGTTTAATGTGGATCCCGCCATCCCTGTTACCCCACTTTTCATGGGGTATCGTAAAGTTCAGCAAAACTCAGAAGCTGTGACTCACAAAGCTCTCGGCGGACAGATCGGCTCATAACTATCTGCGATGCCTTTGATAGTTTGTCGTCCGCTTGTTACGGATGTGATGCATGATTTGGAGACAGTTTGCCCTCCCTGGTCACCCTCCCTGATTAAAGAGAAGCCTCTTGGTCAGAGATTACAGCTACTCAGTACCACACAGGCACAGAGGAGCAGGCATGGTGCACACTGTGGGCTTCATTAACCTTTTTCACCTCTGCAATCCCTCAGCCTAACTACAGCAGGCCTCCACCCCCCACTAACCCAAACCTTCAGGTTGTCCTCTAGTGTTACCTTTTCTGGCTTGCTTGCCCCCATCTGCGCTCGTAAATTTAAGGTTTGATCAGCGTAGCATCCTGGGGGTTCCTAATGAACTGATTGATGTTCCATTACATACAATCAAAGCGTTGCATGGCCGAGGAAGCTTGTTTTCAGTGGTATAACATCCATGGAGTGCATGCTGACAGAACGTGTAGATGCACTAATGAGTCGGAAGTCCATGTGTGTGGTAAAGAAGAGCCCAGTGCTTCGAAGCTTTGACTTGCCAAACTAAGATCTTCTTGGTGTCTTACCATCTTTAAAAAACTTTTTGTTTAGAACCTGATGGTGCATTTCGTTGCCTTAACCGTAGAAGTGCTGTTTATGAACAGTGAAATTGTCCCCCCCCACACGCACACACATACAGCTGCCTCCCCAGACACATGCACAATGCATCCAGATGTGGATGGTGATTCTGGACTATTGGGTCAATCCGTCTGGGGATAAATCAGACAGACTAATCTGTCCTGTGAGGGGATGGTGGGTAATTGGTCACATTTGACCCCCCAACCTTGCGGACTGTGGGAACGCAGGCTTTATCTACCAGCGGTAATTGGCTAATGAAACACTTCCGCAGCTCCTCCGCTAGATTGTCATCCACCGGTTGGGATAGGGTGAGGCATATGTGTGTGTCTATGTGAGTGTGGCCAGCACAAGTGGCCAAAAGGCATGTGTGTGTGTGTGTGTGTGTAGTCGAGAGAAAATGGCAGGATGCGGAACTCCCTTTGGCCATCTCTGCAACTTTATCAACAGAATCAGTCTCACGACGCCTGCAGCATACTGATACATTGACAGACCACACATTAATGGTTGTGTGGTTGCCATTACAAGTTAAATTTAGTTTTCAAGTGGAAATAGTTAATGTTATTCAAATTCAATTTCAACTCATGCCAGGGCTTTTTGTGATGCACATGCTGATCTGTGTTTGCAGCACACAGACCGGTACTACCACGGTAAATCAGGTGGATATCATCTAATGCATTACGGCTCAAGCCTTGTGTATTTTACATTTTGTGTGATCATTTATCTGGGCAAACTCATGCCCAGATCATTTTGAAGACAGGAAAATAAGCAGGGAGAGAGTGAGATGTGGGGGTAGAGGGCACTTAGAAAAAAAAGGCTAAAGTTACGGTAGTGAGACAATGTCTCTGAGGTCCCATCAAGTGAGCCATTCATAGATGCAGGTCTACCAGTTTGTGGAGCCAGGGAGACACTCCGATAGAGTGGGGCCCAGGGTGGCCTTGTCTTTTTGTCCCAAGCTGACCCCTGCACTCCTGCCTGGCCTCTACGCCCCTCACCTGGCCTGTCCCAGCGCACTGGTAAGAGGATACCTGTAATTTGCTCTAATGGCCTTTGAAAGACCTGGCTGGGCTAATCCCTGGAGTACTTCTTCTAGCACAACCGTATGAAAAGGTGGGGGTAACTGGGCCGAGTGCGAGTCCTGAAAGAGGACCGGTCTCTGGATTGTGTGTGAGAGAATGTCACCCCTTGCGGCCGGGGCTGGGGCCGAGGGAGTGCGGGAGTCGGCTTTCAGCAGATCACCACCATGTGACTTGTTCACAGGCTCAGAAAACCTGGGCACCAACTTGCACAGAGGTAGATTGACTTTGCTTTACACCTCCCTCAGTGGCCAGTGTGGCAGGGAGGTAGTGTGGCCCGAAAAGCTGCCTGCAAGCAACTGTGAGAGTTGTGTGTCAGCAGGTTTGTACTTCTTTTTGAAAGAAATTAGCCCATTCAGCGATATACCTGAACTGATATACCAGAGAAAATAGGTATGATAACAATAATGATAATAAAATAATAATAATAGTAGTAGTAGTAGTGGCAGAAAAATCACTGCTGACAATAAGACACTGGTACTGAATATGGACTGGGATAAAAAAAATAAAAAAAAGACAGAATAATCTTATCAGTCTCAGCTTCACTCTCATCTCTCCAGAGAATTTAATGGAATGTGGGAAAAGCAAGTGATACATGGGCAGGGAAGAGCAACCCTCTGCGAGTCTTTTCACTCCTTTCTTCCTGTTCTTTCTATCCATCGTCCTTGTTCCTTTTTTTTTGACAGGATGGACCACATACAAGGGAATTGTACTTGGACAGAACACACAAATGCAAACCAGTCTCACAGAGTCCTATTTCCCTGAGTTAGTGGTCATTGTATATAGTCATATTTAAAAGACAGCACACATGCACACAGTGTGCGCTGAGTAATTAAGAGACTGACAGTGTGTTTAGATCTGCAGAAGTTCAAGTGTGTAAGAGAAAGGATGCAAATGCAATCCTGGTTCTTATTTCCTTTGCTGTTATCTTATTTGTGTATTTTTAAAATTTGGTTTGATCAAAGACTACATGACTTGAGTTGACTGTCCAGGAATTCAAAGCTAATTTAAGCAAGAGAAACACTGTTCAGACTTCCAGACAGTCTGAGCTCATTTGGGGAACCGAATCAGATCTCAGGGCCAAGTTTTTCCGCATGTTGGATGTACGTCTTTGACCAACATGTGGTGGATCATCTGACTTAGGGCTGGCTTGTTCATTTACTGAATATACTGAGTTTTTCTTTACTTTTTTGCCTGCTTTGCAAAAAAAGTGCACCCCCCCCCCGACACACACACAAACTCAGTGTTTTTGTGTGTGTGTCTCAACTTTTCATTTTTATTGTGCGTGCAAATAGCTCAAACCCACTCAGCATAGCTCAGAGCAGACATATCTTACAGCTCTCGGTAAAAGGATGAATAAATCATTCCAGCCCTGTAAGAGTTAATAGGTATGATGCATGTCCGGAGACCCATTGCAGAGGGGCGAGTAAGGAGGGAGCGGAAGGGTGACCCAGCCAGGAAAATAACCCGAATGAGACACCTAGACCAACAGGGACAGTGACAGTCAGGCTGACTAATTAGACACAAGAAGAGAAAGACAGGTACACACACACACACATACACACACACTGGCACTGTACATATATACAGTACAGCAATGCATAAATCGTGGAACAGCAGTACAGTCAGAGAGGCAGTTCCTGCCCCTTTTAAAGAGACTGTAAATTTTATATTGCTGTCCAGAACTGCTGGGTCTATTAAGCCACAGAGGGATTGCATCATTTGTATTTTAAGCCCGATCACACTCATTCAAACAAAAATAAATGTCACCATGATGAAATGATGAAACACTGCTGACACTGACTCAATTTGTGGTTTGTATATATTAATGAATATACACGTCCACTAGATTGGAGGTCAGCAACATGCCCAAAAGAATGAGGTCAGCCGAAGAGTGATGACATTTTTCCATCACGTGGATTTTTTTCTTCCGTGACAGTATGGCCATATTCCAAGATGACAAGGCCAGAATTCATCAGGCATCAAATTGTGAAAGAGAAGTTCACATAGATTGGACACCACACATTGTAGACCTTTAATCCCTTTGAGAATCTTTGAGATGTGCTGGAGAAGATTTGTTGATGATGTTTGGATTTCAGGATATTTGAATATAAAACAATATAGTTCATTGTTAATAAATGATAAAATCATATAGTGCTTTTATCTATTTGTGCAAGTTCTGTAAGTTTAAATATTCTCAGTAATTCCCTTCACACTGTATTACAGGATTGTGCATAGCCATATTCACTCCTGGCTTGTGCTGTAATTGACCCACAACATCATGCCACTGTTCAACATTACTTTTTTAAAAAACTATTTGTGTACACAGAAGCACACGGCTGACTGTGTTTGACTGTAACTCTCATCATCCTGAGGAGGACTTGACTGAAATATCTTAGTGCAGCTGCTGGGCAAAGTAAGTTGGTGCTCCCTGGGAATGCACTCTGTGACGGGTAGGTGCAGGAATAGGCATGATATCATGTGTGCAAGTGGTTAATACTGGACACCAGGTTAGAAAAAAAGAAAAAAACTTTCTCCAAAGGAAAACAAGAACTTTGAGGAACGACAGACAGTCTGTTACCTGAGAACTCAGTGAACTCCAGTTCCAAAGTTTGGTTGATAAGGTAAACTTCACTGGAAGACACTCTAAATTATAGTTCATTGTTAATAAAAAGGTACTGATTCTCATATAGTGAGCACTCAAGGCACTTTAGACAACATGCATCCATATCTTGCCCAAAGATAATTTGGCATGCAGGCCGGAGCACCCAGGGATTGAACCATCATCCTTCCGATTAGTACAGTAGGTGGTCTGCTCGAGTTCCTGAGCTACAGTCACCAGCTACAGGTGCATGTGTGCAAGGTTTCAGTTTGTGCTGAACTTCTCAGGTTTCAGCTGTCGATTCAGGGCTGCTCCCTCCTGTGCTTCTCTAAGTGGACACATCCTTTTTCTAAAGGAAAACACTGTGGAAATAACTTAAAGCCAGAAATTAAAGATAAGCAAAAAAGTTGTTGGGATAATCTGAGTGTAGAGACAGGCTCATAAAGTCTGGGCTACGGGCTGATGTAGGCATGGGAAAATGGCAAAATGAATGGCATGTGGACCATCACAATCATGCGGATATGGAAAGTAATAACGTGGCCTTTAGTTCCATTGGCTTAAGTAAACCATAACCTGGGCATAACATACTGAAGCATGACGGTTTGAAATCCCCTTTGCAAGGGAGTGGTATTCAAACTGCAAACCATTCAAAAACCAGCAGACTGTGCTTACCACAAATATGTTTTTTCATCTCTGCAGCCCTGTCATGATCTGCAAATCACATAAAAGATCAGCTTTCATATCAGCCACTCATTGCAATGAGATCACCACTGCACTAGTATCACTTGCCTTCCAGTAGTGATATCAGACTCCAAATATATGAGCCTCATGGCAATATTGTCCTTCCTGTACCAATCAATAGAATCAATAGGAAGAGCTTAGGTGTCGGAAGCTAGCAAGGTATTGTTTGCATCTTTACTATATGATTACACTGCCTCAGATCTGAACAGCCACCACATGCCTGGGGGCAATAATTATGGTTTTGCTCTCAGGATATAAACTTTGACCTCTGCGCTATTAGTTTTTATTACCTATTAAAAGAATGAGCAATGTGAAATCACAGAGCATGTCTTTTTGTCTTCCTGACAGGTCAATGGTAAAGTTGGTCCATAGCACATTTATTCTTCCTCTCACATTCATTTGACAGTCAAACAGGAGAGCTAACATACAGAGAAGAGAAAGTCTGCTGATTGGAATCAAAACCATGCTATGGTATTTGTTATGCACCATTACCCTTAGAATAATCACAAGTCCATCCTAATTACAGCACTTTCAGAAAAATGGCATGCAAACCGGTCCGGCTGGTTTGTAGCACAATTACATGTCTATGTCGGTTACATTTAAACAAGATTATCAGAACGGCAGGCTTTTTTCTTCTTGATGTGATAAACTTGACAAAAAGAGGCAAAGATGCAGGAAATTCCTGTTAGCATTCATGCTGACATGCTCAGTTGACTAAATGAAAAGTAGTTATGTGAAGAATGAACAAAAAGATGTCAAACAAGCAGTACATATGCCACCGAACTAGATAGATACAAAAATAGCTGGATAAAGCCATCAAAGAAGCGTACCGACTTTAAATTTTGTCCCACGTGTTAATGTGCAAATTTCACCATCAGTTTTTCGTTTTAATTTTCATATTTATTTTTATTTATTTTTTCCCAGTGATCTCCAAAACGCAAAGATCCTTAAAAAGGCTGGGTCATATTTGTATTTTGGCAGGTACAGATTAAATATTTAAACCTATAATTCTTCCAAATCATTTTTTTTAAATTTACTGTAAATTCAAGGCTTAACATGCAAGTTTCCATATCACAGCACCTGTGAAGGCCCCCACTAGAAAGCTGGTTCTCATGGTAATCTCTCAAGGTGTTTAAAGGAATAGTGAGTGATGTAGCCTTTGTCTGTGCCGATACACACAGACGGCTGCTTTGCCCAGTACCAGACCCTTTGAGGGGGTCATGGCAGATCAAAGGTGCTGGTCACAGCCATTAGGCCTGGCAGCCCAAACCCGACATGAAAAGCTTGTTTTGAAAAGGAGGGCAGAAGGAAAAAAACAACAGGGCCCTCTTCGTTTAAAAAGCAAGCAAACTGTGAAATAATTGAAAAGGTATGTCAATCAAGACCAGGAGCACAGCGGGAACTCCAAGATTCCCAGGCTTTGCTCTGGTCGAGCACTGAGCCATGGAGGGCGGTTCAAGGGGGCAACCCAAGAAATTAAAGACCTGGGAAAAGGAACAAAAAGAAGACAGGAGGAAAGGAGTTGAGAAATATCTTTTTTTTTCCATTCTTTTTTACTCCGTCTTTCACTCTTTTCTGCTTCAAATTTGTGATGGAAGGAACTATTTTGCCACAGTTTGCATAGCCCTATTCAAAATGCTTGGTGATTAATAAGATCTTGTCTAGCTCTTCACCTCTCAGGTGAGTAACAAAGACTTGTTGAGGAGGAGGGTGGAGGGGCTCCGGAGCCTTCTGCCCCCACCAGCAAGGCCACCATCTTATAACCAGCACCTTCACCCTGTACTCCCTCCTTCCTCTTCCCCCATACCATGAGTCTGACAAAAGGGAACCCTGTGAGTGTCTCTCTCTTTCCTTTCTGCCTTTTTTATTCAAGGTCAGAGAAGGCTTGAATGATCTGACGATGGGCTAACGTCCAAAAAATGGGGGACAGAAAGAAAAGAAAGAGTAAAAAGAGACCGAGTAAAAGACTTTCTATGCTTTTAAAAAAAACCCATAGAGAAGAAGTAAATGGCAAGTCCACAGTTGACTAGACATGTATGGTGTGGGATTTGCTTGTAATGGCAGCTTGAGCTTATTGACAGTCCCAGCCAAAACATGTCAAAGGTTAAGAGATCTTGCCAGTTGCAAGTGGGAAGCCAAACATGTCTTTTTCACGAGCTCAATGGGACCATCAGTTGATACTTGCTCGGCAGAACGAGGCGAAGAAGTGACCTTCAGTTTCCAGTGCAACGCAGTGACAAAGAGTTAATTTGTCTTCATTGTTTTTCGCCCTCTTCCTTCTAACTGCAATATTGTTCCGAATTTGAGAGATTTGTGAGTGAAAAATTACTCCAGACTTTGAAATATTGTCATTTTCTTTAAGTATAGTTATTTATAAACTTTTAAATGCAGGTATTTAACGAGAGCAGACTTGATACTCACGAGTATTTCGTTTTATCTATTAAAAAAAAGGTTTACAAAAGACAGCATCAATGACCCACTGCATTTCAAAATTGACTATCTTGTTTTAATTAATTAAGTAATTAATTAATTATAACTTAAAATTCTAATACGAGGTGAAACGGCTCTGAAAGCCTGTGTCACATTGGCTCTGTTTCTGTGAGCGTACAGCGCTCCTGCAAACTGACCTTTGGATTTCAGCAGTTAGAATAAACCCTCTAATGGCTTGAAATACTTCACTCTAATTTCTCAGGCTTTGAACACAATAGAATGACTTTTCAAAGGGGGGGACTGTGAGTTATATGGATCTAACTGGTCTTTATAGATGTGTGGTCAAGCGTCCAGCGCCCAAGTGATTCTCCTAGACAATGTGAAATCCCCATTCCGTGTCCTCAGATCTTTTGTGTCCACCGGCTACAACAGTGGGCACTAATAAAGTGTAGCTTATGAGACCTGGAGCAGGACAATATTTAAGGTACTTTGATTAAACAGCCAGTAAAAGAAGTGCATCCATGTATCAAGTTTATGTTCTAGTATTAAAATGATTCTCTTTACCTGTATATGCTTTAAACCTGTTTTGGCAGCTATTCACACCCAGGTTTCCCTGCATTGTCTCTGATGTGACAAACGTGCTTCCATCACACCTACTGTGCCTGGAACTCAAGCCAGCAAATAACTGCAATTACTGCTGGCACCACTTTCAGGCACCAGCGGTTTTCATTGGCCTAGACTAATCCCCCATAAACCCTTGCAGTGCAACAATCACCAGCAGAGCCTCAACTAATTGCTTATGAGTCCTTTGCACGCTCCAGGTGCCACTATAGCACACCCGGTGTTTGTAAACAGAGCTCAGAAAGAGGAGGCTGCCATCAAAGTGTTAATGTTTCCTTGGAGGATCAGAGGCAGCATGAGAGTGATGGGGGTGCAGCTGGGCAGCTGATACCTGGATGGACTCCTTCCCTGCAGCTGTGTACGAGCAGCGAGAGGGCTTCATTTACGTGTTGCTGTCAGAGAATAAAGACACTCAACAGGGGCTCGTGTTTGTGTATCTTGGCCTCCTTTTCTTTCCTCCTTTTGACTCTGTACTTCTTTGTGTCAGTGCATATAGAACATGACTTCACTTGGTAGGCATGACTAGTGATGTTCAGGGTTTTTTTTAAGTTGTGTGCTTATACTGTAAATGATGTGTGTGTGTGATTTTTTTCCTTATCTTTGGAGTTCTGCAGATGGTTTATGTGAGACCAGCAACAATACTCTGGTGCTGCTGGTAGTAGTGCGGTGGGAGCAGTTAGTAGCAGACTGAAAGTTTTGCTTACTGTCCATTGCAGGCGGTGCGGTGGACCACAATAACACATTTTTTTTACAGTTAAACTGGATTGCATTCACTGATACTGAAATACTTCCACATGCAAGAATTACACGAGAAAGGAATCTTGTTAGCGGCAGCGTGGATGGATCAGTTCCTGCATATTTGGACTCTTCACTGCATTAGAAGCTGACCTCTGAAAAATAAAAGAATGTCTGCATCAGAGGCTTTCCAGCCTGCTACAAGTAACAGTACTGACCTGTAAGCACGGTCACCTTTCAACTGAAGAAGCTTCAGCAAACAGTAGATGGATCAACTGGAGAGCCAGATGCATCTCTCAGGTCCTGTGTCAAGTGTCAAGTCTTTGCTGGATTTTTTCCTATTTCTTAAGCACGTGATTTTCAGATTCAGCCCTGCCACTTCTTTTTTGGTCCTTCACTTGTGCAGTTTCCCAGCTTTTTTAAAGACACCCTGCACACCACAGAGACATCATGTCAAGGTTTCAGCTAATAGCCCTGGGAATCATCTCACTAGTGCAAAAATACTCTTTTATGTCTTTCGGACTGTGTTATCTTTGGCAGGTTTTGTAGAGTCAAATAAGAAAATGGAAATAAAATGTGTTTTTGTGACAGGCTGCTGGTAACAAAGTGCCTAAAGATGCAATTTAAAATGGGTTCTTTGCTAAGTTGTCTCTTATGTGTAGACATGACACTGGTTCACTTGAGGCACCTGTTTTATGCTCAAATGATTCATAGGTCAGTGTTAAGTGGCTTAATAAATAAAAAACATTCCAGTGAAAATGGTCAGGTACAACACTGGAAAGCAGCCAATGTCCAAAGAAAAACATTAAGAGACCTTCAGAGAGCCTGGAGGAGTATTTCTCAACACCACTTCAAGATATTGACTCCCTGGAAGCAAAGTATGGCGAAAGGAGGGGTAGCTCACGACTTTTGAATATTACTGTATGTTTAGGTGACAGTGCCATTATTATTTAGCAAACTGCATGTAAGCCTACCTGAATCTTGACCTCAGAGTTTGTAAAAGATTATAAAAGCATCCTTCCATCATATCCTTCAGTAGGTCATTGTACTGTATGTGGCATGGACCAACATTTAAAAAAAACTGTTGATAAATTTGTAATTATTATTATTATTTGCAAAGCTCACATTATTCAGTCCAAAAACATATTAAGTTTAGCATTTGCGCCAAGTTGAGCCTCAGGGTCAGTTCCAAAAACTTTGTATTTGCACAAATAAACACATTAAAAACATATTAGAGTGCAAGGTGGCAGCACCTGCAAAACCGCTCTTATTCTCTTATTTGCATTTGTTTATAATCAGGACTATTCAGAAACCGCCCCGTACAAGACTTGTGGTTGTACCAAAACAGATGGGGATGGGTCAGCTGGGAGACCTGTGGCCCACTGCTGCTTTTATGACTCATCGTCATCACTCATTTCCCACCAGCTCTGGCTCATGCTGTACTTCGCCACCTTGATCTAGTGTTGTGTATACCAGCTTCTGTCCAAAGCTAAGAAATCTTACAAATATCCAGCAGTGGCCTTTAAGCAACAGAAAAGAAAGCATCTTTTCTGCTTCTCTGTTTTTCAGGGGATGAGGAAAAGAACTTATACCCAGATAATAACCACATCAAGGTGGTTTTTCCAAGTATTAGTGGGTAAATGAAGGCAGAAAAAGCAAAAGAAACATTAATTTCCATTATTTACCTCTTATTAAGGACCGTGCAGTAAGTCAGACCATTTCTAAAACAACTATCCTCAAACATCATCTTGCAGATTTTCATAGGGTGAAGTTAGAGAAGCTGCCGAAGTGGCCAGAGACAGGTTCTGTGTGTCTCTGTAATATATGATATATACTCATACAGTGAGTATGATCAGAAGGGAGTGCCACTTCCCAAGGTTTTCATGGATGCATGCAGCAAGGCAGACTGACGCTGTGCAGACTTGTGCCTGATATACACGCATGTGTTACAACATTTAAGTAGTTTGGAATCCATGTGTACATTTTAAAACATTGCTCAATTAAGCATCTATGAAAAAGTAATCATTATAACCATGAATTATTCTAATAGGATCACAGTTTCTTTTGAGACTCTTGCATGTGTCCTGCATGTATGTGAGCTTTTTCTTTTGTCTTGGTCGCTCTCGACAGAGCATATGGCTGTCTGACAAACTAATCACTAATGATAGAATGGCTTTTGATGGGGGGAAGCTCCCAAATCTGGATCTTTCTAACCCAGCCCTTTGTTCTCCTTTTATTTTCCAGGCCTGATGGAAATCCGATCTGTCAGTGTGGGAGTTGTTGCCATCAAATCTGTCAGCACCGGACTGTACTTAGCTATGTCCAAGAAAGGCACGCTCTTTGGATCGGTGCGTATACAACCTGACAACATTTTTCTGGAGGTCAAGGCTTCTCGATGTTAGGGAGGGGAGGGAGAGTTGTTGAGGTTGTGTGATATATATGAGTCCCAAGTGAATGCCACCCTATGTTTGATTTTCCTGAAGAGAAGGAAAATCTGAGGAATCTTCCGATGAAAAGTTCAGAGGGATGTCAGACTGCTATAATCAATCATGGCTGTGCACCTGCACCGTGTCTGACTATACAGAAGCTCGAGCTGGCTTGTTCCACCATCAAAATAGATAGTAGAGAAAAGAAGCCCAACCTGCAAAGACAAACAGCCAGCTGGGCTTATCATTATCATTTAAGTCCTTGCGTGCCATCTGCCAATTGTTGTTTTGCACAGCAAGCTTTCAAAAGTAATCACCTCTCTTTGTTAAAATCAGACACAATTCAGACCTTAGGTGTGTGGTGTCTAGCTCACGTACTTAGATCTCGGGCAAAAAAACCCATCAGGGACAAGCAATCAGTCAGCAAGCAGCGATAAGACAAGTGCCTCTGACCATCTAAGCACACAAACTGGGACATAAATAGACCTGATGGGGGACTTTACCAAACCCTGAAACCTTCGAGAGTAACACAAAGGCAGATGACTCACAGCACGCTCACTTTATCCCGATGCTATCACAGAGACGGCCTCGTTATAGCAGCCTGATAGTGATCTGGAAACGAGAATGCAGTGGAACCTCTTGTAACATCTTTCAAGACTCTTACTGATAAGAAACTGTAACCACGCATGGAAAAGCTTTGCTGAATGCTCAATATAGAGTTAAAAAAGTGTATTTTAAAGAAATCGAAACCCTTGTTTTATAATTATACTGTGGTTCATTTGTGAACATTCAAGGGTCAGTTTTTACCAAATCACAAATACACACAAATCAAATAATCCATTACACACACACACACCGTTTACACCTTTTCACATTTGTTTCAACTTATCATGTCTCAGATTTCTGCTGCCAGCTCAGTTCAACGTAAGCAAACAGAAATTAAAATGTCCTTCCAATAATAATGTCCCACTTAACTAAGATATTTCACAGCACTCACCGTCATGTGTCTCTGTTGAAGATCACTTTTTCAAAAATGGCCCCAAAGAAAATTCAAACGTTAGGGATATACATATCTTAAATAACCAGAATATTGTTTCTGGAAAGGGGTTCCTGTTGCTATCCACTAAAACAAACTGCACTGGGTTGGTGGAAATTATATTTAAGAGGTGGATGTCGTCTTAAGGGTGAGGGTTGTTTTTTTTGCCTTTCTTATATTTTCTTTTCTTTCTTTTGAAACATGGATTAAATATCCAACTAATTCGGGCTTCCACAACCCGAGAAAAACAAACCAGATCAATATACTGGATAAACACCCTATACTATAATATACTGCAAACACCTGGAAATCTTTTACTACAGCAACAACCATTAACCTCTGTGCAGGAACAGCAGTCAGCTGGTAGCAGCAAACCAAGTACTTATACCCTCCTTAATGTCACTTCTCTTTCTCCCTGCAATCACAGGTGAAGTACAGCCCAAGCTGCAAGTTTAAAGAACGCATCGAAGAGAATGGCTACAACACGTATGCTTCGCTTCGCTGGAAACACAGCGGCAGGCAAATGTTTGTTTCGCTGAATGGGCGTGGTAAACCAAGGCGAGGTCACAAGGCTCGACGGAGACACCCATCTACTCATTTCCTCCCTATGCTCCCATCCTAGTGGCCCAAGTCTGAACTCTGACCAGCAACTGGATGGCCCACCTCTTTCCTAGGACTAGTGTTGATCTGGCTGTGACACAATGTGTATTTTTATTATTCCATCCTTCTGTCACATAAATGTACATTTGCTGAGGTCTGTAACACTTGTAGAGGTAGCATACTGTAATATCTACTCTTAAGTTATTTTCTGCATTTTCTAATGATGTTCAGCAATACAGCACAATACAGTAGAACTACACTATGTTCAGATGTCTGTCTTGCCACAAATCCGTCTGTGTCTGAACTGCACGTGTTTGAGATGGGAGTACAGAAAGGGTCAAAGGGGCTTTCACATATCAAAATTTGGATCACTTGTTCGTTGGGAGATTAAATGTTTTTAAGAGCGATAGCTACGAGTCATAGCTTTCAAACACCTTTGCTAAAATCTGAATAGTGGCTCGACTCCAGCATGACTTGATTTTGTAATATATTTAGCCTTACAAAAAAAGAATGTGAATTCATCGTTACATTTCAAATTTATCATACCATGTGCACCTGCACCTGAAAATACGTCTTTATGATTTCACAGATATTAAACTTCAAATATCACATGTACAAAACAACAACAGTGTTTAATATAGAATAAGTGAAACAGCGTTGCAGATCTGCTCGTTTTGTAAGGCTAAATATGATAACATTTATGCAATAGAAAAAATTACATAAACTTTAAAAAAAAAACAGATTTTTGTAGGCATGGTGGTTAGCACTGTTGCCTCACAGCAAAACGGTCCGGGTTCAAATCCACCTTGGCCCGGGTCTTTCTTTCTAAATCTAAATTGCCCATAGGTGTGAATGAGAGTGTAAGTGGTTGTATGTCTCTCTGTGTTGGCTGTGAAACAGGTTGGCGACCTGTACAGGGCGTACCCTGTCTGTCGCCATATGACAGCTGGGATAGGCTCCAGCAGCCCCGCAAACCTGAACAGAAGAAGAGGCTGGATGGACTAAAGTGGTGAAAACTGAACATAATGAATGGGTTAATAAACACAATAAGAAAAGGGAACCTGTACGCATGATCTCAAACTTCAGCTGACTCCTTGCTACATATTTGACACGTGTTCACTGTTCACTGTTGCTCTGGGAAAAACTGACACCGCTAGAAAAGAGATAATGACCTGCAATCGAACTGTAACAACTCCAAGAAAATGATAAATGTACCGTTCTGTCTGTATATGTTAATATATGACAAGAACACCACAGGAACTAAGCTAACTACTGGGATAGCATGCTAGATTTCTTGAGATGCCCTTTCAATATCTGTGCATGCTTTTGTCAGTCCGCTTCTCCCATTCAACCTACTACCTAATAGATTAGAAATCAGATAACTGAGAACATGCAATGTGCTTCATCTAGGCTCTGAATCTTGGTCTTTAATACCATCTTGAAATCACTGACATCTAGTTTGACTCATTTAACGCTTCCTAGCAGCAGTAGGCAAACACCATGTCACGTAACAGCAGCTTCATTAACTTTGTACAACTTAGTAAATGGTTATTACAGTCTGCTTCTTTCAAGTCTTTCTAACACTTTCTCGACAAGGCTAATAGAACATTTAATATATTTAAAACTTTTGTACTCTTTAACTGTTTGAAGTTGATGTTTATTGTTATTGTTGACCTTTCCGTTGGATCGTAGTCCTACTCTTTTAAAGAAGGGAAAAAAATATTCAGTTCATATTCAGCTCAATTTGTATTGCTACTGGGTATTGGTACATTTGTGATCCACTTATCATAAACAGTTTTCAGCAATAGGCCAGTAATAGCTGGTTGTATATAATGCCAAACAGAACAAACAGTTCCTGGATTTATTTCAGTTGAGTAAAATCATTTGAGTGCCTTGGTTCATGGTAAACTTCAATAAAAAAAATGTGGATACATCAATGGTCACGGCTCACGTGCTTACAAGCCTTGTTTAAATAGTTTTTGAAATCACGAAGCGCAACAATGGCATTTTAATCTTGTCCTGTGCATGGCACTGATTGTTAAGTGTTGGTAACATCTCCATCAGAGCACTTCGACATAATCCCCCTCTCATCATAATCATGAAGAAACTCACAGCGGGAGAGGCGTTGATGTGGAGGACCTCCCCATGTCTAATGAAAGCTGTGTGGTTATGAACTACGCAGCCAAGCATCAAGATCATTTACACACAGACGAGACCTTCGGTGGCACAGGAGGCCACTCGGTCTTTTCAGTGAACAGAAAGGAGAGACTGGGATGAATGGTGGGTGTTTGGGGTGAATAAAGGCCAACCTTTCAGCCTGTCATAATGTGAGATTACTGTGACGGGGTACATGTCTGGTCAGAAGGGCGTGAAGTCACACTGTAGTTCAGCTCTGAAGGTCTGGGTGCGGCACAAAATATCAGTATGGGGGGTCTGGCGGTACTGTTGCCATGGAAATGCCTTTGTCCTCTGCTGTGCACACTTGAGGTGCTCTTATTTTCTTGAGAAGTAAATAATTTTTTGTGATTCTTGCTGTTGTTAAATATAGTTTCCATTTAGAGGAACGGTACCTTAACTTTGGAGAGGATCTCCAGGCTTTGCTCAGCTAAGCTAAATATCTGCTGGCATGAAATTGAGAAAGCAATTAGTAGAGGGCCATGAGAGTTAATAAGCTTGTTTATGCTTTTTCTGTGTGTCATCACATTTCAAAATGCTCCATGTATGTTTGTTTCTTCCCTGTTGTAAGAAAGTACTACATAACAATGGACATTACAGTAAATTAAACTTTACAGGTGCATCCAAAAGTATGATTGCACAGAACACTAAAACATGCACACCACGAAAAAAATCCCATTTTCTATTTGTTCTCCTGATTGACTCGCTTCTTTGTCAGTGTCCTCTGTCTTCTGTCTTCTACCTCTCCTCTTTCTTCTTCTAACCGTCCAAGAATCTCTCTTTCCTCCTTGGCCTGAGGGTGCGACTGGCTGTTGCTGCCAGTTCCAGAGACTGCAAATGGGAGCTGTAATTATCATTGCTCCACCACTGTCCTGTCAGTGGGCTCGCCAGCAAAACAAGAGGGGAGCCTTTGGAAGTCCTGATCAAAAGCTTTGGCCTTTGATCATGAAGCAAAAGGAAAAACCTAAACACTGTGCAAAATCAACAAGGAATGTCCCAAAGAGTGAGAGCTCGGAAGAATGCAAATGACAGGCATCCAGAAGACATCTTCAGCTCCTCCTCTGCAATGACATATTGATGTCACCAGCCCAGGTGTTCGGGCTGTATTTAATCTAACCAGAAGAGCGAGGGAGTGAGTCATGCACTGACCTGTCTGTAAGGTAGCACCTGGTAAGCTGCAGAGCAGGTAATGTCTTCATGGGTCTGCAAAGGCATCGGAGTTTGATGGAAGTGTTTGCATATTTAAATCATCACAAGTACAGTACACCTTCGCATCCATAAAAAGGATTGGATTGTTCATAGAGATGGTAAATTTGTATGTTTCAATATGAATTTGCAGCTGACTGACAGAAAAAAAGTAATAATAGAAGCCCATTTTGAGGGCCTCAGCCAAAATCTACAGGGGCACAAGTCATGCTGCTTCAGCGACAACAAACCACAGCCTCTAGAACCTTTGAAACCCTGTGTGGTCATTTTCTCTCACAGTGACTGAAAAGAACTGTGGTGGGTGGGAAAGAAAAAAAAAGACCCTTCTTAATACCAATCTTATGTATGTAGACGAAAATGGGAGAAGTGGGAGGGGTTGGGGGGGTGGCAGACAGACTAAGGCACAATTTTAAAGCGCTTATTGAATTGCCATTACAGCTCCTGAGACTAATTGTGGCTGTTGTGTGTCTCTCGGTGGCCTAGGGGGCTCTGGAGTGGCCCTGTATGCTCTTACTCAGTGGGGTTTTCAAACCGAGTGGCCCTGAAAGAGAACAGGACCACCGTAGATCAATGGCAAACCTTTCACTCTTTCACAGGCCCTCACTAATCCTTCTCATTTGTCTGCCATTTGTTGAGGCACATTCACAGCTCCCTGAATTTAGGATTAGGGCTTGTTTTGTTACAAAAACAGCCCAAGTTATAAAGCTGAATAGATGGACTGAAGGGTGGACGACAGATGAGTGTGGATGTGAGTTTTTGAACATGTTTGCATGTGTGTATGGTTGTTATGTATACACTATTTTATGAAGAAATTTACGAGATCGTGGTACCTTTTCATTTATTTGCGCATGATTTGTGGTGATACCACAGATATAAAAATGAAGACACAATTCAAGGTGAATTCTAGCTTCAAAAAAGATCAATAAAGAGCTGTAAAGGGGCAGAAACAGAGGCAGTCACACAATCTCAGGCCGAAACTCAGGGAAAGAATCCACACTGATTGAAACTGGTTCAAATTTTGAAAAAAGTAAGCTGGAAGGAAATGAAAAGGATAACAGGAGCTGAGAGGAGAGTTCTCAAATCTGTCTGTGTATGAGCAGTTGGTCCTTGCATTTCTAACCAGTTCACATCTGTATGGGACACGCTGGAAAAAACCTGCTGCCATTTAAACACTCAGGGATTACTAAATATGCCATAATGGTGCACACCTGAAGGGAATTTCTTAACAAATGCAAATGCAGATTCTAAAAGTCAGTCTGGTTCGATTTTGCTGGTAAAAGTAAATTTAAATGTAACTGACGTGACATTATCCAAAAGTTCAAAGATCAAGTCTACCCTCGATATAAACTTGTCCCTTAGCAGAATCTACATCTATCATCTCTTGCTGTCTATATGTGAAGTCATATTTATTTGCACACAAAGGCAGAGCAAAGGCGGAATTCTCAGTCCCGAATCACATTTGGAAAATAAACTTTTCATAAAAGAGAGGAAAAGCAAGAACAAATTGATTCATCACACGCAAATACCTACAAAGGAAATACAGTTTCATTAAAGTTGCTGCAATTCCCTTTGAACCTCGGAGTTTTTCTCCATTGTGCTCTGTCTGAACCCGAGAGTGTGCTTTGACAGTCTTGGCAGCCTGCTACACGGTTATCAGACTGAGGCCTTCTCATCACTGAGTGGATTAGTGTTCATGTTTGAAGCCACTTAGTAGACTTTAGACAGGGCTGCTGAGTGGCATATGCGCCACATTACCCCTTAAGCCCTGCCATGCCATGCCACAGGTATGTGGTGCTGACTGGCCAAACGCCATGCCAGGCATTCTCCGAATACCTGCAGCCCAGGGGACGAGGTGAGGAGATGGCTGGAAAGATGATTGTGTGACAGCAAAGTTGATCCCTAAAATGGCCATATTAAAGACTAGAAATGTGAGTTCTAGCAGTCTGTTCTTGCTGTGAGATACAGATAGGTGACAACAAGCCTTCCTGACACATCCAGCGAGGGGATCAAGTGGCTCTGTTATGCTTTCAGGGGCATTTCTGGCACGGTTTGGGGTCACTTTTCCCCTTGGAAGGAAAGGTCACTGCAAAGTTTTTTCGGCGTTATCACCTTTAGCCATTGATAAAATATATCTATCCTGTTAGGAGTGAACTCTTGCAAGATCGGAATTCCACCATCCATGAGGCATTTTTGAGGTGAAACAAATTACATGCTATGATACATACAGTACAATGAGTTTTTAAAATAGGTTTTCATGCTCTCTTTCTAATTAAGTTGCACATTTCCCAGAGCAAATGTCTTCAAAAAAAAATTAGATGCAATGTTAATGAATTTGTGACTTTTAGAGGTATTGCAAAGTTTTTACAAATCGGTATATATTAAAAATAACCAGAAAAACAATGTTTAGTAAGTTAAAGTTACTGTAGGTAAATGCCACCTCAAATGAACTACACAACATGATATATTAGACAGTGTTATTTATTTAAGAAGAATTAAACCAAAATACGGAAGCAGTGTGCGAAAAGTAAGTACACTCTTACTCCTTCCATAGGAATTTGCAGGGAAAGTAGCATCAAGATGCTGATA
>VOQJ01032209.1:45378-57818 GCA_015052665.1 Apistogramma diplotaenia
GGGGGGGGGGGGGGGGGGGGGGGGGGGAGGGGGAGGGTGGGGGGGGGGGGGGAGGGGGAGGGGGGGGGGAGGGTGACAAAGCGCTGTTACAGTAAAGTCAGAGAACAGGTGTGTGAAGTTTGATGGGGCTAGCTTGAACAGTATGTGTGTATGGTGAGAATTTGAACATCCTAGGTCACATGGACTGAGAAATATCCAGCCCCAAATACTGGGAAGCTTAAAATGCCACTTTGATCTATTTAGAGGTCTCAACTGATCCGAAATCAGCGAAGAGGAAGAAAATTTGAAGCAAGTCCTTTTCTTTTCTGTCTCCAGCTGTCTGGCAAAGCTTACCTGGGCAAAAAACCAATCAAGCCAATTCAACTTCCAACTCAGCAACTAAACCTAAAGGAAAACAAAACCTGCAGTGTAGCTGGATGGGGAGCCCAAACAAGTGGTGGTGAAACTGTTGATAAGCTCCACGTGGTGGATGTTCCTGTCATTAACCTGAACAAGTGTCAGAATATATGGCAAAACAAAATTCCCGCTAATGTTATCTGTGCAGGTGGATACTACAAAAAAACAGGATTCTGTCAGGTATTTTTCATCTTTCCATATAATGTAAGATATAAATGTCGTAATTACTGAATAAAATAAATGAAGTTATTTCCTCTTCACAGGGTGATTCTGGTGGTCCTCTGGTTTGTGACAAGAAGATGGCAGTTGGAATTGTTTCCTTTAACAACAAAAATAAATGTGTTTATCCAGATCTCCCAAACATCTATACCGACATTTCAAAATTCCTGCCCTGGATCAGAGACGTTCTCAACAAAAAGAATTGCTAAATGTAGCAAAAATGTACAGTGGATGTATTATAAGATGTGATATGCATGTTATGTCATTTGTAATATCCACCATTAGAAGACTGTTGAATGAAACCAGCTGGTTACTCTTCCTGATGCTTATCTTGTATAATGCTCCTGTATAATGCAAAAGAGTTATTAAACACAAATCCTACAGCAGATGTGCAATTTAAGTTGTGAAGTTGTGTTATTTCTTGGTCTGTTTCAGATCTCCAAAGTACTCCGAGTGAGCAAACATTGCCGAGCAAACAACAAAGAGTACAAATGACAGAAATTATTTTGTGATCTTTAGAATTAGCGGGAAGCATCTTCCAAATCTCTCCAGAAAGAACTTTAGTCAGATCTTGTTTGAACGAATTAAATAATGAATAAATCTATATTATGTGTAGTTACTATGTGACCAGTGCTTTACTTATTCATGCCATAAGCATTTAGTATTTAAAAACATTGTGTAATGTTTTTTTTTACAAAACATTTATTTCACTACTTATTGCATGTTGATACTTTTAACAGTTGCTTATTAAATAGATACATGACTTTAACACCTGACATGTGACTGTGAGGGTGTTGCCAGAAACCGTTTCAGTGACTCATAGTTTTCACAGATTTTGGTGCAGAGACGTGTTTCACACCTTGGCTTGTTTTGTTTTTTGTTGTTAAGAAAAGAGAAATAAAAGAAGAGGAAAAAGATTTAATATTCTTTTTTTAAATTCATTGTATAAAAGTTCATTAAGCGGTGAGAGATCCAAAAAGTCCCCTTAAAAAGAAAAAGAAAATTAAAGAGAGTGTCTTACAAATAAGAAAAATGTGGAACAACACTTTGAGAGACGAGACTGTCAGATTGATGAAAACTGCACACAGATTGCAAGGTGATGCATAAAGCAGGCGTACTGCCCCTCGAAGCTGTATTTCACTGAACCTGCAGGCACAATGCACACTCTGCAAAGGTTTCTGCTGTTCCACGCGCTGACATATCTCATGCAAAATGGTAAGACGATTTCAAAATAACATTATAAAAAAAATGTATTTCTCTTCATTTTTATTCATTTCTTTTCAGCACTGGGGAGTGAAATCATAAAAGGTAAAATTGCTAAGGAAAAGTCGATGCAGTATATGGCGTCAGTGCAAAACAACAAATTGCATATATGCGGTGGATTCCTCGTCAGTGAAGACTTCGTGATGACTGCTGCGCACTGTGCTGATAAGTGAGTAACCAGCAATACCCTTCATGTGACCTCGCCTTCACCTAAATATAAATGATTCTCTTTATTTATCGCCATTTATGCAGGAATCCTACAAGTGTTGTTCTGGGCACCCACAGTCTCACAAAGGTTGATAAGAAAATGAGATATGGGATACAAAAGATGTGCAAACACCCTTCTTTTAAGACGGGTTCATATGAGAATGACATCATGCTTCTCAAAGTAAGTAGATAACTATTCAACCTCAGAATCTCAAAGAATATAAAGTAAATAATAATACATGGAAAAATATTTAAAAGATTAATAAATAATGTAAATGTATTTATTTATTTACAATAAATGTAAATAATTTGGAAATATGTTCTGCCAGGCATCTTTGGCAAATTATACGATTTTCCACAAGGATCAACAAATTAAAAAGTTTTCAGCGGGAAGGAAATTCAGAAAAATGTATAAGAATTTGTGACTTCTTTTTTTTTAAATTTGGCATTGCGTATAGTCAGGCCATGAGGTTTTCAAAAACTACCACACACAAGTTGAGGTGGCCCCCTGGTGGCCAGTCGGCATAGATCTCAGAAATGGGTTTCTTACATCACCCAGGAAACCCAGGAAAAAGGTGTCATACAAGGTTATACTGGTAACAAGAGATGACAGATTATTTTCGCTTTCTGATGGCAGCCATATTGTATTTTTTTGCGTATCGACCAACAGCTGACCACGTCTACTTATATGTCATGATCTTTGAACACCTTATGTTCATACCTTTGACATGCCAAATTGCAAAAAACCTCTCACAACCAATTCAGGGAAAAGACAGAATATTTTTTTTGGCCACAACAGCTGTCTGTGATGAACTGCTAATAATAACAGCAAAGATGAATAATATATGAAATAATTAATATTTTCACAGCAAAACAAAAATATTGTTTTTCATAATTTTCAATAATACATATGTGACATATTAATAGATACATTAAGACATCTAAATATGCTTTTTGACATTGATAGTATTGTAGAATGAATTTTTATGGAGAAAAATGGAGAACTTTAAATACATCAAAACTTCATCAATATTAGAACATTTGAAAAATGACAATTTTCTTTCTTATTTTCTGTTTCCAGCTGTCTAGGAAAGTTCACCTGGGTAACGAAAAAACAATTAAGCTAATTCAACTACCAATTCAAAATATAACCCTGAAGGAAAACAAGATCTGCAGTGTAGCTGGATGGGGGGCCATAAAAACTAAAGGGAAAAATGTTAATGAGCTGCAAGTGGTGGATGTTCCCATCATTAACAAGAACAAGTGTCACAAGCTGTGGCAAAATATAATTCCTCAAACTGTTATTTGTGCTGGTGGATACAACACAAAGAACGGAATCTGTCAGGTAATATTTTTAATCTTTCCATTACAAATGGGCTATAAACGTCATAATTATGAACAACAGCAAATTAACGACTGATATTTCGTCCTCGCAGGGTGATTCTGGTGGCCCTCTCGTATGCAACAAGTTGGCTCTTGGTATCGTTTCCTTTAACAACAACAACAGCTGTAATTATCCGGACATCCCCAACGTCTACACAGATGTATCAAAATTTCTTCCTTGGATCAAAGATATTCTCAAGAAAAAGAAATGCAAAGTATAACAAACATGTACAGTTGTTTCGTGGATGTAGTACAAGTACTGTGAAACAAAGTAATATGTGAGGTATTTGAACAGCTTAAGCCCTACGATATCTAAAGCGGCATTAAAAACTGCCGGTGACTCTTTTCTCATGTCAAGCTTACAAACTAGAAGATCAGTGACATACTGTAATAGTTTATCATCTAACGATCCACCACAGTTTGTGGGTTTCTGTTACGTGTGACATACAGAAAGAAAGTGAAAGAACATTTTCTTCAATTCCAAATAAATGTGGCAATGGTGGACTTTGTGTGGTGACAAAGAGACTATTTCCCTAATATGGTCATCTCAAGCAATAATTTTCAGCTACTGTGCTGTGGTACACTTGTGTACACCAGTGTGCCATGTGAGATCGTGAGTAGAAACAAAGACATTACATGCACTGTGTTAGGTTGGTGGTGTGCCAAAGGATGTTTTTAATCTATAAAATGTGCCGTGGCTCCAAAAAGAATGAAAAATACTGATCTCAGTAGGTTCATCTGGATAATTCAGGGCAAAAAAAAAACACTGACACTGTCAGCAATAAAAATAATGAACACTATAAAATGCATGCAAATGCATTTATATACTTTAGTTAGTCACTCAAAGCACCTCAAACTACAAGTCACATTTTAGCCAGGCATTCACACAGCACTTTATTCTGTACACTTCAAATACTTATACTTATAATATGGTTGCCTTTTGACTCTGGGATGAAACTGAAGCACCTGGAGGAAACCCCACACAGCGACAGGGAGAGGGGTTGGAACAAAGAACCTTCGTACTGTGAGACAACAGCGCTTACCACTCAATTTGACCACAGCCACCCATAAATGGAAATGAATAGCATACATGATACTATCTTGAAGCTCAACAGGTGTGATGAAGTTAAGCTTTCATAGCATGCATAAAAACCACACTATTCACATAGACGAAAACACAGTGATGACTGAATCGTCTCCGAATATTGAAACTATGTTGTTTTAGAATTGTAACATGCACAGTTTTTTGTTTTGTTTCTTGGTATAGCTGATACTTTTGACTTTCACCATTAAAGGACAGTGTTGCTCCAGAAAGTTTTAGTGTGGTTGCCTCCGTAGTGGAACAAGATGATCATGGTGGTGCAGCAATTAGGACCATGTGCTGTTTGTGTGCTCTCCCACAGTGCAAAGACAAGTTTGTTAGGTTAGTTGGTGATCCTGAACAGTGGGTTTATTTGCTCCCCTCAAATAAAGATAGCTAGGACAGAGTTCAATTTAACCCACTGATGCATGAATTATGAAATCCTGAGTCAAGATTTTTTTTATGTGTCTTTATTCTTTTTAGGGCATGACAAAAACAAATATGAACTTTTTTTCAGAAATGTGATTTTTTTTCAGGAAGTTACACTACAGTGGACAACATGCACTTAAATTGGATAGATGCTCAAATCCCCAGTTAACATGTTGGTAGATGGGTGGCTAGCTTTGAAGGGCAATCACATACAGTGAACACTTCATTATTGTAAGCTGACCACCATTGAAATTAATCATCTAGATTATGTGTGTTTTAATATAAAGCCACTCTTAAGCTAAGATAACTTGTCAGCCTAATGTTATAAACAGACATAAAACAGCTCATCTAGTCCATTTGTGCTACACAGTTAGCTTCATAATGAGTGGATCCCATTACATTAACTGAGTGCAACGTCCCTCAATTCTATTGGTGACATTAGTTTATTTTGGAAAATGTAAGCAATTTTAACTTAAAAGTCACAAAATGTTTCAGTCTGTAGATGTGGACTGTCATACAAGGACTAATTAGGTTAACTGGCAACAGGTCAGTAACATGAACGCTTAACATTTCTGTAAAATTATTTCCAGATTTAAGTAGCATTACACTTCTCTTGTTTTGGCACACACTATTTTAGGATACCTTAAAACTGCTCTTTTTTCTTTTTTTTTTGCAAGCTTACAAAATCTTTTTTATATGTGCATACTGTTTGGAAAGTATATACAAATGTCTTTCAGAAATTTCAATTTGCCTGTTTAAATATTCATTTATTTATCAAACAACCAGAAGGTCAAATACTTCACACCATCCAACAGTATTTCCAACCAGTCAGAACCCTGCATTATTTACTAATGTATTTCACTGAGGTTACAAGAAATGACAAACTGCGTCAAGGTGTACCCTTACACTGTTGGTTGTCACAAATAATAAAGTTACTTGTTACCGTGACACTGACTGCAAAAGCAAATGCAGACAAACCTCAAGCTTGAAGCTGTGGTTTCTCTTATTGATCTAGTGGTTCCACTATTCACAGGAACAGAAAAAAAATGCTTTGCTGAAATCGTCACATTCCTTTTTTTCTATCTTTTTAATAAATTCATCACATGATTGTGTCACGGGCAGTGAGTGGACAGGTGGACTCTAATGAAGCAGAACTCGGAGGAAAAGTTAACACTGTTTATTTACAGTGCTCTTTGAATAAACAGAATTTGCAATAGTCTTCCAACAGTGCTGTTTCAACTCTCAGGTCCAGATAGGGTATCCGTGAAGTAACTAAATAATTTCTCCAGTCTTTCTCCAGGGGATGGATCTGAGTACAGAAACAGCAGATCACTAGAACTAAGGCTGCAATTACAAGAGCCAGCAACACTAACTGTTTTCCAGTTAACAATCCAGCAATAACTAATGGCAGCCTTTATTGTCATGAAATGCAGGTGCTTGCCAAAATCGCAAAAGCTCTTCAAACATATAAAAAGATAAATGAACAGGATAAGTGGAAGTGAATGGATGGATGGATTTTATTGCCCTGCAATTATCTTATGTAATGAAGAAGCAGGTGTGCTATTGTGATTTGTTCAGTCCTGCAACATTCACAGGAAGTGGAGCCTTTACTGTGTCTTGATTTGTATGATATTGAAATACAAATAAAATACAAGAAATATCCAAGAACATATGAATTTAATCATGCACTGTCTCATAAACAATATATATATATATATATATATATATATATATATATATAAACCAGAACCATGAAGAGGCCGCTAGGTGCAGGGTGCAGGCTGTGCAAAGATGCCCCTGAGACAATCCAGCACATAACAGCAGGGTGCAAGATGCTAGCAGGCAGGGCATACATGGAACGCTATAAGCAAGTGGCTGGCATAGTATACAGGAACATCTGTTCTAAGTATGACCTGAAAGTCCCAAGCTCAAAGTGGGATACGCCCACAAGAGTGGCTGAGAATGACCAAGTTAAGATCCTGTGGGACTTCCAGATACTTCCAGACAAACTTGTGATGGCGAACCAACTGGACATTGTAGTGATGGACAAACAAAGGAAGAAGGTTGTAGTGATAGATGTTGCAATATCGAGTGAAAGCAACATCAAGAAGAAGGAACACGAGAAGCTCGATAAGTACCAAGGGCTCAGAGAAGAGCTGGAAAGGATGTGGATGATGAAGGTAACAGTGGTCCCCGTGGTAATCGGAACACTCGGGGCAGTGACCGCTAAACTATGAGAGTGGCTCCAGCAGATTCCTGGAATGACATTTGAGATCTCTGTCCAGAAGAGCGCAATACTGGAAATAGCTAAGATACTGTGCAGGAACCTCAAGCTCCCAGGCCTCTGGTAGAGGACCCGGGCTCGGAGGGCAGAAAGACATTACACCCCACAGTGCCAATGAGTTGTAAATGACGAACCATTTTACTTACAAACAGTAAAGTGAAGCAGGTTTGTAACAGAGTACTATGTAAGACACAGTAAGACAGAAAAATGCAGAACATGGATCAGAGACAAGAAAGCTGTGAATGATTTCCATAACAGAAGTTTGCTATTACGTTTGTAAATCACTTGATTTGTAAGTATGAAAGTATAAGAAACTTTTAGGTGGCTGAAAGTGACTAAAAAAACATAATGTGGGAGACTGCGATAAACATATATTCATAACATTACCAGTGCGGTGCAGAGTGATGAGGTAATACAATTACGATAAACAGGACACAAGCAAAGTTCCAAATGAAGTGCCTACGTCCACTGAGCAAAGGATGTGGTCAGAATAAGATAGTTGCTGACACCTCCAGAGACACAAGTTAACCGCTTCACTGGCAACATGAAAAGTCTACAGCTGTTCTGTGTTCTGACATGTCTGGGACATCTAGGTAAGAATGTTATTGTTATTATTCTCTGAAAATGTAATATTATCCCTGCTATTGATGAAATATACTGTATAGTGTGCACACATCTTGAATAATTCCTTAATCCTGACTGACTGACTGGTAAGGGGAATGTTAATGTGGCACTCACTGTGTTTTGGCTTACCTTATTTTTTATTTTTTTTAGCACATGGGAGTAACATCATACATGGTAAAAAAGTCCCAGGGAACTCAATGCTGTATATGGCCTCAGTACAGAACAATTATGGTCATATATGTGGAGGATTTCTTGTCACTGAGGACTTTGTGGTAACTGCTGCGCACTGCGACACTGAGTAAGTAACCACCCTTCTTGTGAGGTAAAATGTGATTCACGCCATTAAAATACTTGTCTCAAATGTATTAACCAGCTCTCAATGATTCCTCATTCAGCAACATCACACACGTCGTTATTGGCACCCACAAGCCAAAAGAATAAACATAGAAAATAAATTCAAGCCCAACTCTTTTAATAATGTTTGGCTGGGTGATGACATCATGCTCCTTCAAGTAAGCATTTTTCCATCACAAGGAGACGCAATTTTATGATTTATGAAAATGGTATTCATCGTTTTTACTTTCTCATGTTGTGTGTCTCCAGCTATCTAAGAAAGCTCAACTAGACTGCAGTGCACATATAATTCAGCTTCCATGTGCTGAAATTAACCTGAAAGAAAATGAAACTTGTCAGGTGGCTGGATGGGGAAAAACTAGAAATGGTGGTTCGGGAACTGATGAGCTCAGAGTGGTTAATGCGTCTGTCATCAACCCTCACGTCTGCCGGCAACAGTGGCCTGGTCTTCCTGCCAATGTTATCTGTGCAGGTGGATATGGCACAAACAAAGGATTTTGCCAGGTATGTTTTCTCTTCTTTCATTGAAAACGTCCACTGATTTGTGTTGGCAAAGAGTTTAATATAAAATGACACCTAAAATACTTCCTCCTCACAGGGTGATTCTGGTGGTCCTCTGGTGTGCGGCGGGTTAGCTGTCGGTATTGTTTCTTTCAACAAATTTCACAACTGTAACTATCCAGACGCACCAAATGTCTATACAGACATCTCAAAATACCTTCACTGGATAAATGAAATTCTGACAACCATGAAACCTTTCTAAAAATGTATTTTTATATTACTGCAGTAGATGCTATCTGCTATCTGTCACGATCCCTGAGTTTGTAGTTCTGTTTTTTGTTTAGGCTTTGATTTCTATTTAATTACTTTCTAGAGTTATTAGGCCCTATTGTATTTCAGGTCTACAGTATTTTGTATTTATTGTCCCCTGAGTGTTTCCAGTCTTTCTTTCAGTCTTTGTCAAAGTGTCTCTGTTACGTGCTCCATCTTGGTGCGTTAAGTTGATGGCTTTGTAGATGTTATTGGATGTGCAGTTTGCTGCACGTCTTTTTGGACTTGCATCAACATCAATAAAAGCTTTGTGTTTTTATTACCTTCTGCCTGTTTGTTGGTGTCTTGAATTTGAGTTCCCAGCAAACCTGGCACTCAGTGTAACTTAAAAGGGAAATAAAAACATGAATTAAAACATGACCCATATTCCACATCTAAAAGGATAAGTGGAAGAAAATGAATAAACAAGAACAACAAGAATCAAAAATACCATAAAGAATTAGAAGACAGTAAGAATCAGCCATGCAGTTAGTAGACTTAGTTTCTCCACGTGATATTTGGAATTGTAGACTTATGTGTACAAGCAAGTTTCAAACTGATATTAACTCATACAGAAATAAAATATATCCCACAGTATATTAATTACAATATGCTGAAAATTATTTATTGGTCTGATTTAATGATTCATTGAAAATACAGAATAAATTTATCATTCGTCTTAGCTGCAATGACTGAAACTGATAAATAAATGTTGATAAGTGGGGCAGCACAGTGTGAGGTGACCGGCGCTGTTGCCTCACAAGGATGTTTTTTATCACAGAACATTGAAAACACATGGGCTAATACATTGTATTAATGCACTACAATATACTCATTTTAAAATGCAAAAAGATTTGCTTTCCATATATAGAAACATAAACACTTTATTTATAATGCATATAATTAAATGTGTTTTATCAATATATTTAACAATATATGTAAATTGATATAGAAAAATATAAATATATTTACTATATCTCAATACAGTACTCTGTACAGTACTCATGCACATGTATGTGCAATACTGTGAAGAAATATATATATGAATATATATGTACAGTACTATAGTTTCACATTTATATGAAAACAAACTATATAAATACACTTTTAAAATGATTTAAGTTAGAAAAGAGGTAGACTACAGTTGCTCTAATGTGTTTTTCAATGCTGTATATGATTCCTGAGTTGTAACTAAGACATATTTTACGACAAATTTTACCATGAGGAGAACCTTATTTCATCCAGCAAAACAGCCCCAGAGCATAGTAGTACAACCAACATGCTTGACAGTTAGTACAATGTTCTTTTAAAGAGGTTTGAAAACCTCATCTTTAATCCTCCCACCTCTGCTCTAGACCCCATAGTTGCCAAGTGGACAGAAGGAATAGTAAAGAGCATAGAAGAAGAAGAATGAAGTGGGCGTGAAGGAGTATAGGAATGAATTACAGCAGCAATGTAGGGGGGAGCAAAGTTATGGAGAGATATGAAGGTGAGAAGAAGAATCTTGTCAATGTAAGTTCTGAAGGATGGGTGTAACGTGTTGAGTAGAAGGGGTTCGGCTAATGATACATACAGCAGAGTTTTGAACCATCTGGTTTGAGTGGTAGACCAGTGAGAAGTGAATTGCAGTAATCCAACCAAGAAGTGACAAGGGCATGGACAACAGTTGCAGTACTGGCAGGTGTAAGAGAAGGACGGAGGCGGTTAATGTTACGTAGGTGAAAATAAGCCGACTGAGTGAGGTTTGAGCTTCAAAAGAGTGAGTGCTATCGAGGATGACACCCAGACTCTTAACTTGGGAGGAGATGGGGACAGTAAAATTATCAATGGCGAGTGTAAAGTGTTTGGATTTTGCAAGAGTAGATTTGGCGCCAATCAGCAGGATTTCTGTTTTATCATTATTTAATTGTCAGAAAGCCAAGATTTTATTTTAGAGAGACAGTCAGAGAGGGAGGCAGAGGGAGAAGAGCATTTGGTTTCAAAGAGACATAGAACTGGGTGTCATCAGCATAACAATGAAAATGGATGCCTTATTTCCTAAAAATATGAGGACCGAGGACAGAACCCACAGGAACACCAGAGGTGACTGAGGTGATGAATGACTTGTCAGTATTGGGTGTGACTGAAAAGTTATGATTGAAACCAAAGAAGAGGAATGCCTGTCAAAGCTAATGAAGCTAATCTGTGAAGGAGGATTGAATGAGAAACTCTGTCAAAAGCTGCACTAAGATCGAGAAGCGTGAGTATGGTTATGAGACCAGAGTCTGCAGCCATTAGTAGGTCATTTGTGATTTTTATTAATGCAGACTCTGCGCTGTGTAGAAGACGAAAACCAGACTGAATTTCCTCGAAAAGATTATTATTAGAGAGGTAATTGTAAACCTGGTTGGCTACAATTCGTTCAAGAATTTTAGCAAGGAATGGAGATGGGCTGAAAATTATTCAAATTACTAGGATCTGCCCCCTGCTTCTTCAACAATGGGGAGATAACAGTTGTTTTAAATGATGATGGAACTTGGCCAAGAGGTGAGAGACAGGTGGGGACAGAGGTAATAGACAGATTTTGACAAGGTAGGTTGGCAGAGGATCCAATTGTCAGGTGGAGGTTTTGGATTTCTGAATAATAGATATTTCACTAGCAGATGGGAGCAAGAAACTAAAAAAGTAATGGTTGGTGAATTGCAAAAAACTATTTGAGATGAAGCAGACATGGTATGCCTCTGAGAGGCTAAAAGCTGGTGAATTTGTTCAATTTTAGAGTTGAAGAAGTTCATAAAATTGTTGCAATGTTCAGAAGTATACATGTGACATGGTAGCTGATGAAGAGGTTTGAGGATAGAATTCAAAGTAGAGAACAGTATTTTGGTATTTGCTTCAGCAGATGTAAAAAGATTAGCAAATGTGGCAAGGCAGGCTGTCAAGGCCTTTAATTTTAAGAATATAAATAATTTAAAAATGCGACAATGCCACCGGAAGGGGGACAAAAGTTACCGCCCTTCCGGTAAACTAAGAAAATAAATATTTAAAATTGCACAGGTTCGAAGCATTCCCCAAGGCATGGAGTGGGTTCAGTCATTAAAAACAATATATTTTATTTAAACAATATCAGTAAAATCATAAAACATGAAATAAAATAAAATAAAAACACCATAAAATATCTGTTGCTAACCCTAGTGTACCAGCTAAAACCCTATAAAAGAGGGTATAAACCCTATAAAAGAGCAGAGTAGGCACGCACACACACACACACACACACACACACACACACACAAAAATCCCTGAACCAAAAGACGGGTCCCCCGGCCACTGGTTCCTCTTTTTGGCCTGACTCAATCCTAAAAACCAAAACACAAAAGACAATTAAAATCCATATAGCTGGCACAACCAGAA
>VOQJ01032217.1:13815-27808 GCA_015052665.1 Apistogramma diplotaenia
AAGGATGTAGAAGACACTGAAATTTGGCATCAGACTGTAACAGGACACTGCATAAAACCCTACACACACACACGCACACACGCACACACACACTGCAGGTTTTACTGAGATGAGTTGCTGTGATTCTGAGCAAACTGTGAAAATCACTTGACCCCGACTAAATGCAGCATACTCATGCAAATAAGTTTTCATGACTCACTGATTAGGAATATTTTCTCACATTAATTTTACTAGTCTCCTGTGATTTCTGCTTTGGTTATATTTAGCTTATGTATTCAATGTTCAGTTCTGTCCTATTTATATTGTGTCCTATATAAATCATAACAATAGCAGCCTCAAGGTGCTTACAGTAATACTGTAAGTTAAAGTTAATCGAGTTCTTGGGCAGAAAACCCTGAACATCAGGTGATCCCCTAGGGCAAGCACAAGGAAACAGTGGGAAGGAAAAACGCCCTTTTAACAGGAAAAAAACACCTTTGTCAAAGGCTCGAGGAGGGGCCGCCATCTGCCACGAATGGCTGGAAGGGTGAGGGGAGACCGGACACAACACTGTAGTCTTTATCACTGCCGCCACTGTAGACGACTATCTTCATACTTAGAGTGTCTTGGTTAATTTATTTGCCTAATATGCAAAAGATGCGAGGTTCGGGAGCGCGAGGAGACGCCAGTCCCTGGGAGGGTTGCGTCAGAAAGGGCATCCGGTCTAAAAATCTGTGCCACATCAAAGATAGGGAACCATCTGCTGTGGCGCCCCCATGTGAGTAAAGGAGCGGCTGAAAAAAGCTACATAAATATTTGGATATTTAAACCTCAACCCTGTGAGAGGAAAATGCCAATGCTGACTTTTCTGAGAACCTTATGTAGACATCAGAGAAATAAAGTAAACTCCAAACTGGTGTAATTATGGTGAACAAAGAAGCACATACGGGTCCTTTAAACAATTCTTTGTGGTGGTTTGATTTTGGCTCCCCACCACAAACACACATTGTAAAATGCAATGCAGAAGCTGACAGGCCACTCAGTGACTGTCTCATTTGTTTACAGTAATTACCCAAATGTCCCAAAATCAATGAGGTAATGATTTATTAATGTCAAAATGTGGGATGTAATTAAAAATAGAATAATTTACACAATGCAAATGCTGCCTGTCTTTTTACTCTGCCACCCCCCAAATCCCACTCCACCACTCCAGCCTGCCCACACACACACACACACACACACACTCTCTCTCAAGCATTCAGTGCATGTAGTGTAGTCCTTGCACTAGGAGCAGCAGAGTGCAGCCACAGTGCAGAGCCCCCAGAGAAGCCTTTGGGAGCAAACTCGCAGATGAAAACGTTCACCTGTCATAGTAAAAGTTTCACTTACTCGCCATCCTCTTTTGAGATTTTTCCAAAATCTTAGTGTTGGTATGAATATCCCGTATTTCCAAAACATCACGGATTGGTCCGCCACCAATCTGGCGTGAAGTCCCCCCGTAAATCATTCACGAAAAAGAAGAATTCATCTCATGATGTAGTGTCGCCTGTGCTTCAGTGAGACAGCACTTGTATAGCATTACTGATAAAGGAAGCAGAATGAATGGGCTTAAAATCTCCCTCCTTAGGCAGTTCAATCACTGAAAATACAAAGCGAGGGAGTGAGTCCCATAAAATGTGTTGGAGGTACCGTATGGAATTCATTTCATCAAAACAGCCAGGGAGAAACTTCAAACAGCCACCACTTCATTATAATCGAGAATATTATTCACCCCAAATCTGCATCAAACATAGGTAAGGTTGGCTCTGGGGAACAGGGATAAAAATAGTTGATTCTTTAATCTCAGAGAAATCCTCTGGTTGTGGAATATGTGTGCATGTGTTGCACTAATCGCACAGCACAGCTCCTCTCATCTGCTTTTAAACCTGTTTATTCCTCCTCCACATCCAACCCGGTTAAATAACGTCAAGCTGAGACTACTATTAATGTAGCTCTCGACAAGGTACGCAACTCTCAGCTGTTTCAGTAAGTCCAACTGTTTGTCAAATGTATAATAGCAGCTCAGAGTCTGTGCTGAGGCCTTATCGGGCAGTCTCTTCGGCAGATATATGCAATCTAGTTTGAAGTAGAGCGGTTGAGAAAAATCAGCCTGCTGCTGGCCGCCATATTAATATAGAAAACAACACTTGGAGGAACATTTTGTACACCACAGGTAAGCGGCAATCAGCTCGAGTCAGGTACTCACAACACAACTGCAGATACTCGGGATATCAGAGAAACCAAGCAAACAAACAGTGTGTTCACAATGAAACAAAGTGCCACGGCCGCTCTGATGGTTACCATGCTAACATCTGCTGAACGCTAATACAACACGCAGGTATTCATTTACTTTGTGCATGCGCTGTTACATTTACTGGTTTAAATAATGCTTCCTGGGTTACGATTAAAGGTGGATCAGAATCTAGACCCACCCAGAACCGGGTTAGCTTAGCACAGGGAAAGCTAAAGGTGGTTAGCAACTTATTACTCCATGAAGCCTTAATATGAAGAAGTGAAATCCTTTTGGTTTTGACAGAATAACATTATTTAGAGATAAAGAGGTGAATGGAGTCAGAAGTGGGCTTTTGGGTGGAGTTAGCGCTACGCTAACGCTATGCATTTCCACAGCTCAGCCATGCAGAAAGGCTGAAAATCATATCCACACGAGTTCTTTCATGTAAAAAAGCAACAACAAAAAAACCAGGAAACTGCAGCTTTATTCAGGGAAAATTGCTACCTGGAAGAAAAAATAATCAGCATTTGAGAATAGCCGAGTTTATCTTTAGCCCAGTAAACAAAAGCCTTATGGTGACTCATAACATTAACAGCCCGTTGTATCTGTTACTTTTATTCCAGCAACAGCTGTGAATGACGAGGAATGATTACTTTTAATAAGGGCTCAATCCTGCCTTTTCAGTCGCTTTTTATGAGTCCTGTTATCAGCATAACAACACCAACAAATTAGTCTCTGAATAGGTGGATTGTTTGGCTGATTCTAATCTCTAAACACCATTTTCGTGCTATTTCTAGACTGGCTGATGTGAATGTGCAGCCAGGTGAACAAAAAAGCGCGTGACGCAACGAGGGAAAGGAAAAGCATCCAAGCGAGCCATCGAGTAGGGTTAGCTCTATTATGGTAAAGACATTAAAAACTGTAATATCATTTGAGGTTTCAGTATTTCAGTAATTAATGCGAGGCAATATTGTGCACAGTCATCCGTCGAAGCTGCTGATTGCAGGGGAGAGATGTGAATCGGCGTTCCAAGACACAAGAGAATGAATCCTTTAAGCCATGATTCTGATTATTTTCCCAGATAGGGTTGGAGATGTTAATATAGACTGTGTAATGTAATGAAAACTGTCATCAGTCTAATGAGACAAGCAGTCACAGACCGCCAATGGCTTGACAGCGCTGCCACAGGTAGACTCGCGGCTTTTAGGCTTAATTCTGATTGTGTTTGTTAATTACGGCAATGAAATATGCGCAGGGCCTCGGACAGAAACGCAGTCCAGAAGCATCTTTGTGCTGCGAGATGAGCAGTACTGAGAGTTTTTATGACAGTGAACCAGGGCCTCAGGATTTCCGTGGAGGAAAGTTTGCTGCTTGCTCAGCTGAAGGTACATACTGCCAACCTGCTCTGGCCTGCTGCTTTATGAAATGCCTCTTGCTGAAATCAATAAAATGTTAGACTTGATTAAAACACCAATAAAGACACCCAGGAGTATTTTTCTCCAGACGACAGCAAGAAACATTTCAGCCTCTCTTCTGGCCTTGTTTCTCTGGGTGCCCCAATGGAAAGCAAGCAAGTCAACATGAATATAGTAAATACACTGCATATTAGTGTTTGTTTTCTATATTGTAAAGCCTTTAATCGAATACCAGTCTCCTATGTGTCCAGTAACCGGTAACAATGGACCTAATGCTTATTTTAGTTACTGAGATGGATTCCAAATATTTCCAACCAGGAAATAAAGACACAAAGGCAGACAAGGGGGCAAAACTTTCCCAAAAGAGAACTCCATAATTCCCGTACTGTGAGCATAACCAGCAAAGTGGTTTTTAGTCCTAAATCGGAGGTTTCAGAGGTAACTGAAGCATTCCTAAGAACTGGACCTCCCTCCAAATCCACGGCAGCTCAGACCGGAGAGCAACACTGGGCTGCAGCTGAGCCCATTTGTTCTTCCCCTGACCCAAGGACTGGATTAAACATTGCTTTAGTTAATTAAAGCATTTCCACTGAGCCACGAGCCCACCCCGAGTCTGTCTTTGACACTGATTGTTTCTCCTGACCAATAACAGAGGGAGCTATGGGAGCCACGAGAAAACGGGCACAACTCTTTAGAGCACTGAAGGATTGTGCAATCAGAGCTCTTACCGTGCAGATGTGGAGCAGGGGAGTCCTGTGCAGCCACCAGGAGGATTTTACAGCAGACGTTACAGGGAGCAGCCTATCAAGGTGTAAATGTTTGAGATTAATCATGCATTTCCTTTTTTTTAACTATAGAAAGAAATTCTACTAAAGATTACTAATAAAGATTTAAAGTTTGGGAGTTAGTTTTGGTGATAACGTTTGGCAGCGTCTCTTTCTATCTTTAAAAAATGCCCTCTATCTGGACGGTGATATTTCTGTGCCTGTCAGTTGGGATTTTGAATAAATGTTAAGGTTGAAAATGGAGATATTGATACTGTATTGGTGCATGAGCTAAATGCAGCTGTCACTGTAGACAAAGGACCTGTCAGTACTTCAGATAATTCAGGTTAGCAGTAGTGGACAGAAGCATTATAGCATCACATATAATTCTTATCACCGATAGCCTGCGTTTTACCCCCACTGATTATAGTACTTCAGAAATTGTTAAGCTGTGAACTGCAACCATGTGTTTGATGGAAAAAGGAGCAAAAAGCACAATAATTCCATTTAACAAAGTAGTCGAGGCATAATGTAGCAGAATAAGGCTGCTTTTTCCATCCACAGTCAACTCTTCCATAACAGGGTTCTCCATGTTCACCAGGACCAAGCTACAAAGTCGCTCTTTTAGAGGTTTGTCATGTTGAAAAATATTCAATCTTCCATAAATTGGGCTCCAAAGTCTGTGTGGATTAAAGCTCATTTTATGATTTGTTTACATCATCAATACACAAACCACAAGCTTATCTGTAGTTATTGAAAAGCAATAAAAGCAGATGAATGCATGCATCAATCACTGAAGCTTGTTTTTCTATTAGGAATATATTGCCAATGCTGCATCAATGTAGCACACTGCCAACATAACATACTGCCAGCACTTTGTAGTAATGGAGATGCTTTTATTAATTTCAAAGGAAAACATTCCTTCTATGGCTGTAGAGTAGCTTAGCCTCTCATCTCTACACACGTCTGTGCACTGGTTACTGTGGAAACCAGGGGACCAAATGCAGCAAACACTGAAATGCACAGTCTTTTAATTAAATTTGTCAAAGCAGGAGACAAGACATGGAGTTCTGCCTGAAACCAGACGTAATATAAATAAGATGCTACTCTTCAAATAACAGCTCACAAAGAATGTTGCATGCAAGGTAGTGATCTCCTATATGAGATTGCTTATGCTTTATTCCTATAGTGATACCCTGAGGGGCGTCACTATAGGAACAAAGCATACGCTCAGTGAACACTTGCCACAAGACACCCAAACAGCTTGTTAACTGCATATAACATTCAAGAGCAAGACAGCTAGGAAAGCAGTGACCCGGGATGTCAAGTGAGTGTGTTTTACTGCCTTCAAGTATCCGCCAATCAGATGCATGACACGAGGACGGCCCCCACTCCTTCCTGCTCCCAACAAATAAATAATAACAATAAAAAATTACAGAAAAGAAAAAGGAGGTGAATCTGAAGAGTTTCTCCTTGACAGCTCAAACACACTAGCCTCAAGGACACTCGAGTTTCCACTGGCCCACTTACTAAAACAAAACACCGATGCAAATTTATGTAAATGTGAGGTAAGGGTGCGGGGAATGAAGATTTACTGTCAAAGCATCTTCGGATAATGTGCTGTTATCGTAAAGTGATGGCCTGCCACCCACACTTTGACAGCTACTGCATATACATAACGTGGAGATGTATGGGGGAAGCTCGGGTTAAGAAGCTCCGAGCTTTGGGTTGAAGGTCACCAAAATGAAAGACGTGACTTTTAAAATGACGGACTCTCAAAATCTTTTAAAAACCAAACCTGGCTCACGGTGACTTGCTGCGTTTTTGCTGTGGATATGCAGATATGAGCTGTTTTCTGCTCTTTTGCGTAAACAAACAATTAAAAAAAGCACATGTATCACGTAGTGCAGACAGTTTAGATAGAACAGGGAACCAAGAACAAACGAGGTGATGCTAAAGCGATACATTCAGAGCCTTAAACAGCCACAGACCAGACTTATGGCCCACCCCACAATCAGCCCTCTGACTGGGTTGTGTTCAGGGGCTTAGGTTGATGCATCTCATGAGGAGCGAGAACTGCTTGGTTTCGGCTCAGGAGAGAATCAGACACCGTGTGACGGGAACCTTTGAATTCATAATTTTTTCTCTTGTATTATTTGAATTATAAATGGAGAAATAATTCTGTATTTTTATGTCATTGTTTTATAAACACAACACTCATCTTCCAGATTTCCATATGAAACTCGCGGCTCGCGGGCCGCTTCCGGCCACGCCCCCTACTTCAGGCCGAGAATTGGCGTTAAAAATATGGTACAAATAGGCCCTTTAAGTTACTTTTTTGACATTCCGCCCAACCCTCTTAACTGGAGGAGAACGTGGAATGTCAAAAAAGTAACTTAAAGGACCTTTTTGTGCCATATTTTTAACGCCAATTCTTGGCCTGAAGTAGGGGGCGTGGCCGCCGGCGTGCCGCGAGGTTGACATGCCTGCCATATACAGTTGCTCCTGCAAAATACATCTCTGGGTGGAGAGATTGTGGTGGTACTTGATGGGCTACGGAGCATTATTCCTGATCAGCAAATTCTGCTCTCTTTTTAGCAAAATTACACAGAAACTAGGAAACTTTTCTGGCAAATTTCCACAAGGGCGCTGGAAAAAGAATAACCTCGTTAGATTTGAACATTACATTTAAGAGTCAGAAACACTTCATTAGCTTCACGTGTGATGTCTGAAAGCAAAGCCTGACAGACACACTGCTAAGCATTCCTGTCACCGAGTGAATTAAAATAACTGCTATAACTTTTTGTTGTAAGCAAATTAGTAAGCAATCTCACTGATTAAGTGAAATTTAAGCCTTCAAGCTGGGATAGGTAGCAGTTGTTAAAGACAGCTTTTCCATTTATATGAAAATCCAGCTGGCCCCCAAATGAGCTACTGTGAATTATTTCTAGCGAGGAAGCACTTCAGGAAAATTATTTCAAAGAAATAATCACATTAATCCAACAGGTGGCATTCTTTAAAATTCACCAAGGAACCGCATCAAAATGGAAGTAATTACTTGACCAACTACCACAATAATGCTGAGAATTGCTCCTAAAATAATAATAAAAGCAGATTAAAGTGCTGGAAACAACTTTGTGTTTGAATGAAGTCGCCGGCTTCCCGATGCCAAGAGAAATATACAGTAATTAAGAGGTCTTTAAAGGAGTTCAGTGGCACAGAGTTAGAATGTAGATAATTGAAAAATAGCAGGTGATGCCCACATCAAGAACCGCCCTGCTACAGTGAGCCAATTTATTCTCAAAAGAAAAATGTCTCCTCCTTAATGGTCAATAAATATAAGCAGAGGTTTGGTGAACAGCAGCTGTTTGTCAGCTCTCCCCGCGTTGTCATGTCTAACATCTGCACAGCTGGCAGCCTCTCTGCAGAAGGAGCGGCGCACCGAGGACGTGAGCTGAATGACAATGATGAATTCAGGTGGACGGACCCCGTGTTTCAGAAACATAACCCTAGCAGGTGACATCCAAATCATCCCTGCTCTCAGCAGCAGAAATGAGAATGGCGACATTCAGAACATGAAAAACAGCTCCGCCGCCCAGCCGGAGAGATTCGCTTCCCAGCTCGGTTACAGCTGGCTCCACTCAGTGGGCTGCAGGTTGGGCCGCCTCCCTCCATTAGCCTGGAGGATCCATTTATCCTTTCATCACACCGCACTCCTGCAAAACTAACACCATCACCTCGCCGTGCGTCACACATCAGGGTGGCTTTGGCCAAGAGGCGTATCTTCAGCACTTCCAGTAATGAGTAATGGTTTAAAGAAGAAGGGAAGTAAAGCTAATCACGTCCTCTCAGGTGTGCTGGGTTTGAACTCCTCCTGAGCGTGACAGCAGCAGGGGGGGAGGGGGTGGAGGGATGTGAGATGAAAAGAGCAGACGATGATGATGACATCACTTGTGAATAAATTAAGCATTTATGGCAGCAGCCTTTTTATCTCGTGTCTGAAAGAGTTGAGTCCCGCTCTTTCACATCAGCTTTAGTGCTGTATATTAAAAACCAACAGCCAAACTCACTGGCAACATCTGATTTGGCTGTGCGGTTGCTGCTTTATGAATTTGTACTGCAGGCAGCAGCCAAATGCACTCATTTAGAAAAAAATTGCACAATGTAGAATTACAATTCTTTGTGATAAAAGACGCTATTAGCCAGATGTCCTCGGACTCATGGTAACCCCAGCCTGACCACCCAAGGCAACTGCGCGGGTCACCCGGTGGTTGTCGAAGGAAATGACCGTCATCTTATTATTTCCAAATGCAGACAGATTTCTGACGTCTTTTAGTCGGAGTCAGTCTGCGCCAATGCAACTCATCTGCTCCGTCAAATAATGAAACACGCCGAACATTGCGGCGGGTTGTTTACTGCAACTTGCGCTAAATTTAACACCAAAAAGTGTGTTTTTTTGCGCCCGATGTGTGTGTGTGATAGTTGCCGTGAGGAGTGTTTATTTATTTGGAATGAGTGGGGGAGATGTTATCAGAACGAGTACATAATTGGCACAGCTGGATGGCTCCGAGCTGTGAGCACGGTGCCAAAACTTCGATTTCGCCCGTCGCTCTTCACTCGGTGCTCAGAGTTCAGAGCCGAGAACCACGTATTCCTACGCTGCAGGAAAACTGGGATTTTATTGAAACAGATCAGAACTGACTCCAGCCTGACGGAGTGTCGGAGGGATGGATGTCTTGTTTTCCTTTCCTTGGTTCCAGCGTTTCAGGCTTTTAGTCCCGTTTCTACGGTGATCGGTACACAATGAAAATATCCCTGCATGTCTTTTGTCAGCAGTGTGAACATTAATGTTGCTATTACATAACATATACCTGCCAAGATGCAGTTACTAATGGTACTGTGTTAATGTGTTAGCTTAATGTTACAATATGGGAGGTTCAGGGTTAGTTAAATTAATATTGCACAACATTCAAACAATGCAAAAAGGTTTAAGCTACCAGAATTAAATCCCCCATCCACCTGGTGCCACATGACCAGCTGTGCCACTTACCTTCAATCAAAATGCTGTGAGGTTAAAGAAAGAATCGGTATTACTCTGTAGCAGAGAGCCTGTGAATGACAGTCAGCTTCTTTCTCTCCATCAGCCAATCACAGAAGCTGCAGACAGCAGACCGACGCCATCTTGCTACCATTTTATCCTCGTTTCATTGCACTTTCGATGCACCAACGTCGGTTTGAAGACGCCACCGGGCTGCGAGTGGTCTCAGCGGCCCCCCATCTTCAAAGTGACCTGTTCACAGGCGAGGACACCACCACCTGTCCTCAGTGTGATGTAGATTTACATTGTCGCTCAATAGAAAATCTGTTGGTTAAGCTAAGTTTAAATGTCATCATCCAAACATGGAATGAGCAAGAATTCTGGACGCTGGCTGAAACAAGCTTTCGAACACAACAGGGAGAAATCTGATACCTTCATATTTTGGCATGTTTACGCCTACTGAAGTGTCATCAGTCACCTGGCAAAAGAAGTCAGGTAGTCACCGTCTTCCCTTTGGGTTGCTCCGATTCTGCAGATTAATATCGGAGTCTCTTTTGCCTTTTTAGTGTCAGAATCACTGAGGCTTGATGAGTTGTGTTTTGGCAAAGATTTGAAACATTGTTTCCAAAAATGACTAAAAGATTGAAAAAGAATGAAAAATATGTATATAAAAGATGAGGTTAATGAATCTCTTAAATGTCTCATATAGAACACGTGCTTGATTTGATTGGTAGAATTAGTTCATATAACTATAAATGAAAAATCTCCGTCTTCGTTTAATATCAAAAGCATTGTTTTGTGATTTAATAATTAAATAAATAAATTGTTTACTACTTTCCTCTTAATTGTATTTGTTTGATTTATTTCCAAATATAAATGAAACATTTGTTTTAATGTAATTAAACAAATATTTAAGTAACTGTTTAATGTAATTTGTGTGGCAGGTTAGAAATCAGCAGCTCAGCTGGAGCCAGCTGTGCTCTGTAAAGAATAATGTAAATATTTAATATGTCGCTTATTAAATATTCTCCACTGAGTGCAATCAGTTATTTAAAAGTAACGCGTGGAATATCAACCAGTTTAAAGCACAGTGGTGCTTTTCTGTAGCTAAGCGCTACCAAAGTTAGCCCGGGAACGACTGATTGAGGAATATATTTTAATCTGTGCATCATAAACATAGATTCAGACATTTCAAACTTTGTCAGATCTCAAAATATCTTCGGTATCATCTCATGAAACCTGCAGCTGTTCACCAACTTGATTTTTCCAGAACTTAAACACCAGAAGCTGCAGTTTAGAAATCCAACTGCTGCAGCTGCCACGTCACAGCGCAGGCAGGCTGCCACAGCCCTGAGCCGATCCAGAGCTAAATTGTAATCCCTGACCAGGGGTCTGTGTGGCGGAGCGGGCAGCGGGTTGCTACATGGCTGTCTCACAGCTGAGAAGGTGTTGAGGTAGTTCTACGATATAAGACCGGCCCAGGCTCGCCTGGATGATTGCCACAGCCGCACAGCAGCACTCAGCATCCCCTCTGCCGTAGCTGTCATACACAGCCACCTGGGGCTGCCATCTTGACTTGTTTTGACGAGGCTTGCTGAGCGGAAGGAGGAGCAGGGGCAGATGGTGCTGTTAAACTGGCAGGGGTGACGTGGCTGGCATCAAGCCGGGCATCCCTGTAAGTCTCAGACAGCAGGAAGCCACCTTGACCCAGCTGGGGCTGCCAGATCTTAATTCCCATCACCCCACTGGAGACGGGGGCTGCAGGCCACGCAGATCCAGGCCTCAGTGAAGGCAGCTCAAACATCCCATCAGCCCCTAGGTCATTGGCTAGCTTTCTGCCAAACACCCAATTAAAGATAATTTTGTACGTTTGGGCTTGGTTTAGTTCCTGCGCCTCTAAATGCAAGAATCTGATGATGATGAGCATACTAATGAGAACTCTGGATGAAGAAAAGGCAAGAAAAAGGGAGAAGGGTGCAATAACGTACTGCTAAAGCGTAATAAAAAGACGAGCGCAGCTGCTGAGAATCCCTCCATCGATCTTTTTGGAGTGTTTCATTTTCAGCTTGCAAATAAAAAACCTTTCCTCCAAGAGTTTTCACGCAGTCATTTTTTGATGGCAATTCAAACAAAATATAGTGCAATGTCCAATGCGAGCATATTTATATACTAAATGAAAGAAAATGAAGCACGTGAGCCAGATGTCACTGTGATTGATGAAGGCCGTCATCCTTCACTCACAAACAGGCAGCACCGACGGCACCTGCAGGCCCTGGTGATGTCCACAGGTTCTATTAAGAACAATCCTTATAATTAAAATCACATTCGTTTGTCCAATTGTGTTTGAGCCTCTGTAGATGGAGGCTTTAAAACGTCTTAAACAGTTAATACATTTTTTATTAAATCCACTGAATTAAAACTGGAAGTCCACAGTGGACAGAAGCACAATTTAAAAAATTATTTTGCACTCATGGACCTGCAGGTGAGGCTGGATGAGAGCCATGAGCTAAATGCTCCTGGCAACACAATGCCAGTGCCAACACGGGGAAAACGAGCAGGTGTTATTTATTGTTTACTGCGTTCAACTGCTGTACAAATTAAAATTTAGACCAACATTTGGTGCTAAATGAAATGGCAAAGGGATCACAAAGCCACTGGGATTAATCCTCTGGGAACGATGAATTTAAAATGAACATAATTAATGCTGCTGGCAGGTTTAAAAGTATATATTATTGTTTGTTTATTTGTTTGCTTTTTTTGTACAAACACAAGTGGAATAAACACTCTGCCACGTTTCTCAAAATTGAAATCCAGTTATTTGAAATCAGTAAATGCAGTTAAAGGAGTCTGAAGGAAACGGGTGGTGCTGGTTTCTCCCCTCTGGGCTTCGGTGCTGCACAGAATAAAACACTGATTACACACAGCATCACCAACCTGACCGGACTCATTTCCCTACAGTGACCTGCTGCTCTCTCTATATCATGCTATGTTGTTTTGCTCTTCTTGGTGTCTTTTCCTTGGGGTGTAAAAAAAGAAAAGAAAAAAGGATTAAGTATTGAGCATCTATAGGATTAGTAGAAAGAGCAAATAAGCAAGAGGCCTCAAGCTGTGCAGGAGGCAGTGTGAAGCTGCAGCATATTATTACACAAGAACACCACTCAAACCAGAGGCCAGAGCAATCCTCGCCAGTTAGCCAGTAAGCCAACTGTGAAGCCGAGGAAGGCTATGCCAATGTTTTACTCTCCGCTGTCATGACTAAATTAAAGTGCCATAGCCTTTCTTTAACTTATTCTCACTTAATTGGATCATTAGCAGAACAGATTTAATTACAGCCAGAGCTGAATGGTTTGCATTAAACCTGCACCTGCAAAATTTGGTCGAATATCAAAAACTGAACAAGGATGGAGGAGTTTGCCGAGGGGAGGCGGTGCATTAGACCGGTCCTCGCGCTTTAGTTCTGACTGAGGTTATCTGCAGCTGCCAAATAAGAAACACGTGCATGTGCGCATATTACAAGCACATTTGCACAGTTCAGTTAAAACCGCACGGCATCAAATTGATTTGTGTCGGAAAACAACTCAGGTTGAAACAGACTGAAGCAAAAACCACAGATGGGACCAAATTCTGAGCATCTGAGAAAAAACCGAGAACCTTTAACACAAGATCTTCAAATCAATCACTATTGTACAGTTCCAGTCACTGAGAGCACTGCTGTCCTCCTGCATGTAGCGCGCGTAGCATCCTTTGTAAGGAAATGCATTTTGTACCATCAGTAAGAAGCCTCTGTGATATAACTGTTTTTAGTTCATCAGCTTTACAGTCACTGATGTTTCTTTCAACATCAGAATAGTGTGTAGCATACTGTCTGAAATCTCCACGGTGCTCCCAGAGGTGCTGAGCACCTGCCGGCTGCTTTGCCTTCACTCTGCGGTCCAACTCATCCCAAACCATCTCAGGTGACTGTGGAGGCCAGGTCAGCTGACGCAGCCCTCCATCAGCCTCTTTCCTGGTCACAGAGCCCTCACACAGCCTGGAGGTGTGTTTGAGGTCATTGTCCTGTTGAAAAACCAATGATGGTCCCACTGAGCCCAAACCAGATGGATGTTCCTGCAGAATGCTGTGGTAGCCGTGCTGGTTAAGTGTGCCTTGGATTTTGAATAAATCACCAGCAAAGCCCCCCCCACACCATCACACGTCCTCCTCCATACGTCACAGTGGGAACTCCACATGTAGGAACCATCCGCTCAGCTTTCCTTTCTTACAAAGACTTGGTGTTTGGAACCAAAGATCTCTGATCTGGACTCAGACCAAAGCACAGATTCCCACTGCTCTGACGTCCACTCCTTGTGCTCCTTGGTCCAAGCCATCCTCCTCCTCTTGCTCTTCCTTAAAGTGGCTTCTTTGCAGCAGTTCGACCATAAAGTCCAGATTCTCAGTCTTCTCTGAACAGCTGATGCTGAGATGTGTGTGCTGCTTGAGCTCTGAAGCATGTAGGTGGGCTCTTATCTGGGGGGCTTGTGGTTCC
>VOQJ01032222.1:0-25359 GCA_015052665.1 Apistogramma diplotaenia
TGAAGGGTTATGAAGTTATAAGGTGCTGAAAAAGGGTTGGAAGAAGTAAATATAATAATAATAATAATAAGAATAAAGATTAGAAGAACTATACTGTGCAGGTGGAGAGCTTAATGGCTTTGTAGCATGAAGGGTTATGAAGTTATAAGGTGCTGAAAAAGGGTTGGAAGAAGTAAATATAATAATAATAATAATAAGAATAAAGATTAGAAGAACTATACTGTGAATGCTCGAGAGCATTCACAGTAAATAAGAATTGGGGGCACAATTTTCAATTTATTTTGGATTTTCTCTAATCCACACATACAGTACCAGTCACTGTACATTCACTTAAATCTTTGAATAAGTGTTGCTGAAGGTTCCACGTCTTTTAACTTAAGAAGTCCAACTCAGTGATGATCTAAGAAGGAGAACTGTAGATTTACAAGGTCTCCTGAAGCTATTTCTAAACTGCTGATTCCAAGATCAAACAACTATGTGGAAGTTATTCGTGTATGTCACCACTTAGAACAAGTCACCCATGAACTGGAAACTGCTGGTTCATTCATTCGCCATGGGCCGATAGGGTGCAGACCAAGGAAGCACGGCGGTGGTAGCGTCATGCTCTGGGGCTGTTTTGCTGCCAGTTGTAAAAGTGGATGAATAATGAAGAAAGAGGACACCTTCCTCAACACCACCTCAAATCAACAGCTAGGTGGTTGAAACTTGGACACGGTTGGGTGCTCCAACACGACAATGATTCCGAACACAAATCTGGTTTTGGGTTAAAGCAGGTTAACATTAAGCTTCCGGAAATGCCGTCTCAACCTCAACCCTATTGAAAGTTTGTAAATTATGCCTAAGAGCCGGGTCCATGCAAGGAAACCAGCAAATTAATTGAACTCTACCAATTCTCCCAAGAAGAGTGGTCAAATATCCAGCAATAATCCAGAAAGAAATCATTAATACAGCCTCACAGCATTTCTACGATGGAGTACGATTACATAACTTTATAGTTGAAAGAATTCCCTTACAGGGAAATCTAGGAACAACAACAGAATTAATTGGATTATATGCTGTGACGCGAGACATCACAGCATCTACATCTTCTCAGAGGCAGCGCTGTTCTTCACCCCCGCAGCCATCACAGCGAAGAGCACGTTGGGGAGGAGGGATCTGGCGTAAATGGCCACCTTGGGGAGCGAAGGTGCAATCACCACCTCTTTCCTCTTGTTGTTTAAAGTCCTCACGATCTCAGTGGCGGCTTCATCCGGAGAAACACCGAGGGGCTTCTTAGTGTACAGCACTGCAGCGAGCAGACAGGAAGATCGAATAACAGTCAATATTCTCAGCAAAAAAAAGATTTGTTTGAACATCTGACTCGTCTCTTTGGCGTTTACTCACGTGACCATGGGGACCTGGAGGCGGCTGCGGCTGCGGCTGCGGCTCCGGACGCGGAGCAGCTGATGAAGGTGTGGCTGATGGTGCTCACGGAGATGCCGTACTCCTCCACCTCAGCTCTCAGGCAGTCGAAGAAGGCCTGAACAGCATGTTTAGAGGCTGCGTCTGAGATGCAGAGTGAACCCAGTCATTCCCTTCTCTGAGCAAATGTATCTGCACTGGAATTTTAACATTTTTACATTCAATTTTTTAAAACATTACCTTTTACATTGCCACTATTTGTGTATCATTGCAGCATGTCTATTGCCGAGTTAAAAGATAACATGCAAACTGGCTTTATTTTCATATTTAAAGAGATTTTCTGATTGAAGTCGTCTCTTTGCCGCTTTGCATTTTGAGACAGTGAGTCCACCTCTGCACTGTCAGCAGGTGTTTCAGACCACTGTTGTTTTACCTATTTGGAGCCTCTTTATAGGGTTGTTTCATGGAAATTTAATTTGGTTTTTGGTAGTTATTTAACACCCAAATAAATAAACAAAATCACAGAAGTTGCTTCAGACGTAATGCTAACTGTTTCATGCTAGTTTTTGTGACAATAATAACTTTAGTCTTTTAAACTGTAACACACAGAAGAAATGAAAGTTGTTTTTTAACAGATTACCTCCATAAACAGCAAAGGATCACTACAAACTAACACCAGTTTGTACATAAAACAAATTATGAAGAGAGAAGTTCGATTTCGTTGTACATTATGTGCCTGTGTGCTTGTATACTTGTTGTATACTTGTGTACTTTTGTGCAATGGCAATAAAATAATCTAATCTAAGCTGAAACAACTGTGGAAATTTCCTTTCTTAAGCAGCTCACAGGTAGCTCGGAAGGGCACAGCCAGTCTCCCTTGGATGCTGTTAACTAACAGCAGGTGACCACTTCTCCTGGAGATCATGGAGGGCAGCACACCTGAAAAAGAAATTCAGCTCTCATCATCTCACCTTTAGAAACTAACATTTAAGTTTCAGCATCTACCTTTAGCCAGAGTGACAGGCCCAAAGTAGTTGTTGTCCATCATTAGTTTGTCCACCTCCAGGGACAGACTCTGAGCAGGAGCTTTCACCTTCATGCTGCTGTTGAAGATGATAATATCCAGGCAGCCATAACAGTCCAGGATCTCTGCGATTGCCTCGGGCATACTGTCCATATCTCCAAAATCCAGCAGCACCAGCTTAGGAGGAAAGGTCTGAAGAGGAGAAAGCGTGGATGAGGAGGTCTGCGGGGCAGGAAAATGCTGAACGGTATGAAATCTAAGAGTACATCTTGCTGACATGTCTGCTGTCTGTTACTTCCTGTTTTATTTTGGTAGTCATTTTATTTTGGTTGTTTTTATTTCCTTTTATTTCTGTTCCTGCATTTGGGTCGTCACTTTATCAGGTTCTGCCACGATAAAGCAGCTTGAGGGTCATGGGACAGTAAGAACATCTGCACCCTGAGTTTGCCTTTTCATGTTCATACTTGGTGCAGTGTCCTGGTCTGAGCAGAGGCTTGATGTACATGTCCAGCCATCACTTCACTCTGCTCTTTTTGAACCTTTTAGGATTTAATCGAGGTGATCTATTGCAAAGTCTGACAGGAATATTGGACATTTTCTATTGTTTTGTCACATGTTTCAGTCACCAGTCCTCTTCCTCTCCTGTTTCAGTGCTTGTAAACTCACCACTGTCGGATCTGAAGCATTCGCCAAATCATCTGCGAGCTCTTCAAGTTTCTCCCAGCTTTTCCCGCAGAGGATCAGCCTCGCGCCTCCTCTGTGAAACACACCTGCACACTCTTCACATCACACACAGAACAAAAACACGCTGCACAAAGGTCCACCTGAAAATAACAAATGACCTGTGTGTGTGTGTGTTACCTTTTCCAAGCCCAGATGAAGCGTCAGTTATAACCACCACCTTGTTGCGTACTGATGTTTTGGACAACAGTCCCATAATTATGCCGTACAGGTAGAAAAAGCCAGCTGTTAGCAGCACGGCGCAGGGCACCAGGAGGACCGTGGTGATCCATGAGTCCATCTCCTGGAGGGGGTCCACAAAATACACAAGTTTAAAAATGCTTTTCTTTCACGATTCTCACACTAAACGTCAAAAGTCTGACATTTTGGATGAAAACGCTGAAACACAGACACACTTCTCTAACAGAGGAGGGGAAACAGTTCGACTAACCTGTACAATCACCAAAGTGTAAAAATGTGCTGCTTTTTAGCAAAAACAACAAATAAAACTTCGTAGAACTTTAAATGGTCACTTTTACACTTTGAGCTGTAACTGTTTCCGACCACGAGTGGCAGCAGGGTTGAACCTGCTTACAGACACAGCTTTTGGATTAGGCACATGTTTCAGTGAAAAACATGTTTCAAGGTGGAAAACATGGAAAATGATTTGAGTTTTACTGATGCAGATGCAATGGGATGGAAGTGATTCGCTACATTTAAAAAAAAAGGAGCGTTTCATACCCCGAAGCTCTCCGGCTCCGTTACATTGGAATCCATCCCACCTTTTACAAAAGTCTAACTATGTGTTCTTATGACTCTGAAACAAAAACAGAGAAGCTTTTTTAAATCATGTTCTTACACCAATAATCACAGACAAATGACAAATCATTAATGTCTTTCTTCTGGACATACAGAAGGTATTTATACACATTCAGGGCTTCCTGATGGAGGTGAAACACCAGAGAAACACAAAGCAGCTACAAAGAGATCGGTTTTACTTTGAGTTTCTCTTTGTTCAAACTGTTCAAACACAAAAGCCATTTAAACTCAGACGAAAACTATCAAAAGGATGTAAAAATAAAACAGCAGCTGTAACGTTATGTTGAAGACATCTGTGTATTGTTTTGCAGAGATATCAACTTAAAATACGACTGAGTTGTACTCTCATGCAGTACTGCTTTGAACCACATGGCGGTGCTCCAATTCAGCATCAAATCTGCCCTGAGTCCAACTTGAGACATTTAAACATTATTTCTACTCACATTCGATCATCATTTGCACAGAATTCACGTGTTAGAACATTTTTATTACATTTTCAGGGGTTCACTTGCATGTAAATGTGTTTATATAAATGTATGTTGCTATGTATGTACTGTACTCTTTGTTGAGATAAACTTAACTTTAATGTCTGTATTTTATCTAAATTGTAGCCTTGTGTTCACTCTGAATTACATCAAGCAGCACCGACGTCGTGCCACTCGAAAGGATTGTATGGAGGGTTGTGGATTTGACCACAGACCACATCAGTGGTCACAAAAGACTGCAAAGACATTAAAATGAATACAAATGCACAAATAACAACTTCAGCAAGATACAAACAACAACAAAGACGCCGAAAAAAGAGACACAAAATGGCTACGAAGTGATAAAGAAAATGTGCAAAAAACAACTTTAAAAAGGCAAAACAAATTACATTAAAAGCACACAAAGAGATTTAAATGCACTTTAGACTGTAGATGCATAAAAATGCTACAAAGCTACATCAAAGAGGCAAAAAATGACATAAGATTTTGCTTATGGATTATATATATCAACAACATTCACCTCCTGGGGACACCGCCACTAGCACTTAAATATGGGACTCTTCACCATTCGGTTTTAAAACTGAAGAAGCGCTTGAATGAGACGTGAAACATCTAAAAGTCCAGTCGCCCTTTTCAAGCTCTTAGGATTATAACAAATGTACAAAAACAATAGCAAAAAGACTTAAAGTTACAAAAAAAGAACACAAAATTGCATCAGTAAAGATATAGATCAAACACATACAAATAACTTCAAAAAGAAAGATTTTTGCTTTGTCTCCAAAAGAGTCCATTCGCCACCTGATAGTGTCATTATCTGTTTGTAAAGCCTGACACTCACATGTTGTGTCCAACCAGGAATTTGAGGATAACCTTTCAGTTAAGGATCACCATTCCACCATACCGGCTGTTTAGTCCAAGAAGAGGCTTCTAAAAATAAACTGCACTAAAAATAGATGCTGTGGCCCTCACAAAGACTCAATGTCACACTGCACTCTCCAAATTATTCCAAAACAAAGTCAGGAACGCTTCTTATTCCCTCTGCCCTCTGTGTCTGCAGTCAGATCTTTACTTTGAAGCTGAATTTTCCAATTGCTCTCGCAGCATCTCTTAAGAGTCCCTCTTTACAGCTAGATTGTAAAGAGCAGCTCATATTTGCAAGGAATGAATTAGGAGCCAGCGCTTACCGCTTCCTGGGCCTCTGCAGGTAGTCGGGTTTAATTCCTCTCCTGAGGAGCTGTAGCTGCTCGGCTCAGCAGAGCTCCTCTGACACGGCCGCAGCCCGACCGGCCAGGCACAGCAATACTTTGGGATTTGAGCTCTTTTAATAGTAGCACAGCTGAGTCAGTTATTTTCCATGTCTGTTGTCAACATGGTATGTTTAGAATGACAGGTGGAGAGGAGATGGGGCTTCTGCTGGCTGCTGGAGGGTGCCTTACACATATTTACTGTAAACCTGACAGCTCTTTGATCCTGTAGTTTGCATGTACCATACAGCCCCCCCTTCTGGTGTGAAAACCCACAAATTCAAAGGTAACATTGCAGTTTTGAAACCAAAGTCAGTGGATGAACCAGATTAAAATTGCCCCCCCAAGCCTTGAGTATGGCACATGTGCTCTAACAGAGAAGAAACCTGATAACCTGGTGGGCTATTTTAAAGATACTGAGTCAAGTTTTGAACAAAAATACTGGTGGTGGTTTGATGTTGTCATGTACTGTATATAGAATACCTGACAGTATTTTAAATGCAGCAGACCAGGTGTACCACTATGCACATGTATTTTCCATTCATTTTCAGTTTTATTTATATTGCACCAATATAAACAGCAGTTACTGACATCCCTCTTACTGTAGCACAGAGACGCTACAGTATTAGAGCACAAACTCCAACTATCAGACGATTCACCTCTGAGCTGCACTTGGCAACAGTGGGAAGGAAAAACGCTGTTTTAACAGGAAGAAACCTGGCAGAACCCGACTCAGGGAGGGGCAGTCGTGGTTCCAGTGCTACATGGATGGTTTCTATGTCAATTGTAGCTCATCTGGAGTTAGGGGCATGGCTGATTTGACTGGCAGATGGCCCAAACACTGGCAGCTGCGGCCACATGGTGTTTGTTAGGCTTTGCATCAGCTGATTCAAGTCATTAAACGGCACTTCCTGACAGAGTTTGTGCTTTTGGTGCTTTTTGGTGGTTTTCATGTATAAAAATCATAGGAAACCATAGTGGATTTTCATAAAGGATATGGCAGTAATTTGCTTCCTGAAACCCACACTGCCTCCAACATTTAGAATTTCCTCCTTCGAACTGGGCTCTGTTTTGCTATAAAAAATAAACTAATTAAACATTCCACGTTTGGAACATTTTCATGTTGTTTTCTGTGTGGTACAGCCCATCCAAGAAGTTTGTTAACTAATCTCAAGAGAATTCTGCTCGTCCTCCAGTAACAAAGCAAATTATGTATGTAAATACTTAATTCCTAAAAGGCATCAAAAACATGCATACATGCAACATGTATGAAAAGTGCAGGAAGTTCTGAGCATGAGCAGAAATGTTACTGAATAACATTCAAGCTTTTAAAAATGTAAGGATTATAACTGTGTGAAATACTTAAGCTGAAAGCCCTGAGTATCATGTATAAAACAATAACAACAGAAGGTAAATAGTTTAAAACAACAAATCAATACTGATAAAGGCAGAGAAAATGTACAATATAAATCAAAATACAAAGCACGTTTTTTGTTGATTTTGTTTTTAGAATGTGAATAAATTATTTTAGATATTTTTCTTGTATTTAATTTGAATAATTCTTTATAATTATTCTTTTTGAATCATTTTTAACAGTATTCAACAGTATTTTTAGTATTCAGTGATATTTTTCTTTATACATTATTAAACTCGTTAAACATCCGCCTGGTTTTATTTTGAAGGTCTCGCCGGATGCGGTGTGTTGACTCCGCGGAGCTGTCGCAGGTTTTTGCTGCACTGACAGATCGGTCAGGTTGCTTCATCGGTCCCCTCAGACGCGTCGGAGGCGACGTATCTTTTTTACACAGCGACATCATGTCGGATTTCGAGGAGTTTGAGAAACAGCTGAGCGAGAATCGCCAGGGTGAGTGCTGCCGTCCGTCTGTGCCCCATTTCGGTCCGCAAGCTAGCAGTGCAGCGCTGGTGCGGACCGTTAGCTCGCCGCTTGGTTTTATGAATGAATAACGCGATCCGACACCAACTTCAGCGCGCACTTTTCCTCTCTATGACTCAGCTCGTTCACCTTGGCGGTGCTGTCATATTTTAATTAGGCTTCAGTCCGCTTCTGCAGCTCCTCCACAGCCGCCGCTAAATATGTCACAGCCCTGAACGCGGACTGAGTGCCGGTGAGAGCGCACGGCGAATTTTACCTGAGGCAGCAGGAGGCCGAACTCCGTGAAAACCGCGCACCTCTGTAGTTTTATCCTCCTCTGTGAAGGTACATGCTGGTAGAAATGTCGGGAAATGGCACTTTCTCGGTCATTTGGATCTGCTTTTAAATTCGGCATCTATTATTAAGTATCGCAGCTTATTATTAACACATTAATGAACATAAATAAATGTGTCGTTTCTGAGTGATTGATCAGCATCATTAGGAGCAGAAGTTAAAACAGGACTGACATAAAGGAAGGAACCGGTACCGTAAAAATTTGAAAAATGAGAAATACGCGATAATCACTTTATGTATATCTGTGTGTGTATGTGTACACATAATCGTGGATATAATTTTCTTACTAGTTTATGCATTTTATGTTTTCGCTACCTTTTAAAGCCTGTTTTATGTATTGTTATTATCTCTGTCTGTATATATTAGTTTTATTTAATCGCTCTTTGTAGTATTTTTTTAATTTATTTTTACCCTGCATCTGAAAATGTTTTAAATTAAAAATAAATGTTTCAATATTACTAAAGCAGTGATTCCCAAAGTGTGAGCGGCGGCCCCCTGGTGGGCTGCGAAGGTAAACAGGTGGGTCGCAGTATTAACAGGAAATTTTGAAGTTATTCGAGTATGTATAGTTACATATAAAGTGAAGTATAACTAGTAATAGGTGGCGATTAAGTAACAAATTAACTGCATATCACATTATTATGCATATTTGTACAAAATTAATAATTTAATTTGTGCAGAAAATCTTTAGAAAAATAACTAAACATTAAATTGATGATAAAATAATTATAAAGAAAAAGTGCAGTAGAATATTGTATTCATTTATTAGGTACAGGTCTGGGTTTTCAGCTCAAGTATACAGAATGATCAGGTTTTTCCATCAGCCAATCAGGATAATCCAACAACGTCCGGATTTGTTGGGCTCAGATTGTGGAAGAGTGGTTCAGGGAAAGTGAGACATCATTTTGACACACTGCTTGGCTGCACCTAAACACCACTGAGAATATTTGTGTGCTGGAGAACATGTACTGCAGCGCTCTGACTCTCCCATCGCCAGTACAGGAAATGTTGTGAGATTGCATAAGTGTATGGAAATGTTTATCCAACAACATTCATCCACAACATCCTTGAATGCTGCCACAGACGTCACAGTTATACAACATATGCATTTGCATTCTTTTTAACCTTTTTTCTGCTTCTGCGGTTGATATTTATTGGTTTATTTCAGTGTTATTAATTGCTTATAGTACATAATAATCCTTCAATGATCAAAATACATGATGAACTCGAGTAAAGTGAAGTTATGTAGAGCACAGAGGGTTTCCAGTCACAAAGAAAGAATAACAACAGAAACATACAACGTTCGAAGCCTGACATTTAATCGAAGAGCTCCGGCACAGGTGGAGCAGGGAAACAGGAGCAGCTCTTTGTTGATTTGTTAAAAGCTCTTAAAAGAAGCGTTCAGCCAGGCTGAAAGGCCACATTAAACTGTTAAATATGAGCAGCAGCAGCAGAGGGTGTCAGACCGACCGGGTAATACAGAGGAGAGTTTTTTATCATCAGCAGAGGTGAAACAGGTGACTCAATCAAGCATTTACAAGGTGATTATGGAGCAGTTAGCTGAAATCATTAAAAGAGGTTATGGACTGACATTAAAATAGGCTTTTAGAAGAATGCGAGGGGCTTTTTCTCCTACCAACTGACCTTTACCGACAAAACAAAACTTTTCTTTGTTTATGACACATTTTACTAAACTTTCTAATGTCATTAATTATGATTTTTTTCTGCAGAAAGAGGTCCTGCTCCTACAGGTGGAAAATTACAGTGAAATGAAATCGAAAACATTCACACCAGGTTCAGCATGACCGGTGGCCACAGGGCCTCATAAACTGTGTTGTATCCAGTGAGTTTATTGGCCAAGTGATGGTGTTTCCACCAATCAACATGTACCTTCACTAATGGGTAGTTTCTTCTTAGAGTCGGTATTTTCACATTAAAATGCCATTAAGCTCAACAGCAGTGATCCTAACCCTGTGCTGTCTGAGTAAGTATTTTTATTTATCATTTAAAAATGTTCTGCCAAGTCTTCAGGGGACAAAAAACCTGACATGTATCAAAAGTTTTTAATTTTTCCAGAAGAAATCCTTCTTGCCCGTCTCCAGGGTTACGGCTACACGTCAGCCAACCGAATTAAGAAGAAATGGAAAGCGTGTATGCAGATTAACTGCCGGATCTTTAAATGTCATTTTTCTCTTAAAGTTCACTTACTGCTGACAGCAGCCGCCCCGTCTCTTTATAGCAGCAATACTTGCAGCATGTAGCTGCACAGAATTTTCTCCACTGCTGCTTTAGCTTTAGCTACTATTTCTTTACTCTGATATAGATTTATAATAGCAATTATAAGTGCATTGGAAAATTATGCGATATTCTTAGAGATTAAGCAGTGCAGGTGCAATCTGAAAACATGATCATACATAATTATGATTTTTGGCACAGTCGAGTCGTATTTGTCACCCCGGGCTTTTTGTGACCTCAGAGCGAGAGAGGGAGCGACACAAGAAGAGGAGCCGCAGTGGATCTCCCGGCCGGGGCGACAAGCATCGCAGCTGGAGCAAAGACCGAGGCAGCCGCAGCCGGGAGAAGCGGAGCCGCAGCCGAGACCGGAAGAGCCGGGACCGCCGGAGCTCCTCCAGAGACCACAAGAAGCGCAGGTGGAAAACTGCACGCCTTCCCAGGAACGATGAGGCCATGAGCGCTGTGAGAGTCGGCCTTAAGCAAGCCGACAAAACAAAGTGAAAGCATTTTCATTTTCATTACTGATTAATTTGCTGATGAATTCAGAAAGTAGCAAGTGAAAGAAGTTACACAGGGGTTTTTATATTCCTGCAGGCAAACCATTAAACACAGCCTGTAACAAACCAGCTTCAAACATGTAGGAAGAAAAGAGTTCTTCAAATCTATGTAAAATACAGTTTAAGTAAAGCAATAAGCAATTTTTAAATAAAATATGATTACCGGTATTATGGGAAAAAGGTTGAATAAAGTGGTTTTAAAGATAAAATGAGTCAGTAAATTCAATAGCAAAATAAAAGCAGAATGAAAATATTAAATGTAGTAAAAATAAAATACAAGTATATGAGAAACAGAAAATCATCAAATTTGGGAAATTGGATCCTGGAAATGTAGCGATTTACATGTTTTTGTAATCGAGTATTAACCGGTGAAGATGCTTCACTGCTCAGGCCTCTGCTGTCTCTTCTGGAATCACGTAACCACGGAAATGCTCCACTGAGGTGTTCTTTGGTCTGTTTTGTGCATGTAGCCATTCTCCAAGGCGAACGAGAAAGAAAAGGACCTGCAAATACTGGGACGTGCCTCCTCCTGGCTTTGAGCATATCACACCAATGCAATATAAAGCTATGCAAGGTACCCAGTATGCTACTCTTTGCCTCTTTAGCCCCTAAATGTCGAACTTCTGCAGAGCTACGCTGACTTTCTGCTTCACGGCGTCGTGCTCCCCAGCTGTCGGACTGCATAACTATTATTCACTGAGACTGAACCCCAGTCCGAGTTTCACAGCAGCTGCGTCACCAGTGTCCGTTAACCTTTCATCGCTTCTAGTGAGCTCAACTCTAGGCTAAATGGTATTTATGTAGCATTTACAGCACTAAAACTGCATTCACATCAAATTTAACTCTGATGATGATGATGATGATGATGATATTGGAGGTCATTTGGGATTCATTATCTTCCCTAAGGACAGTAAACAAGTGGACTGAAGAAACCAGGCCTTAAATCCAGAGTCAGCTTAAACAGTTTTCTGGGAGCCACAGGTGAGAGCTGGGCTTTAGACCCAGCAGAACTTCGTAGAGGGTTGTCTACATGTTTGTGGCTCCTCCTGAAGTAGGTGTGAGGGTCGGACCTGCAGATAGCTGATCGTTGAGTGAACCACGCCTGGAACCTTTAAGCACTCGCTGTGGTTCATTAAACTACATGTGTGTTGCTCTGCAGTGTGACCGTAGGATAGTTTACCCTGAAACGCACAACAGTGGCATCTGTGTGCTGTTATTTGGCAGCAAACACTGTCCCTCCTTCGTGTTTCCTCAGCGGCCGGCCAGATTCCAACAATAGCTCTGCTGGCAACGTCCACCACCACCGGAGTGGCTGCGGCGCCGACACAAGTGCCCATAGTTGGCAGTCAGATGACGAGGCAAGCCAGACGCCTCTACGTTGGCAACATCCCCTTTGGAGTGACGGAGGTAAGCTCTTCATCACCGCAGGTTGGTACCAAAAGGGCCTGTTGGTGCTGCGGCGTCTCCACTTTGATCTCTGTCTCCTCAGGAGTCCATGGCTGAGTTCTTCAACGCTCAGATGCGCCTCGCAGGACTCTCGCAAGCCCCGAGTAACCCCGTTCTCGCCGTGCAGATCAACCAGGATAAGAACTTTGCTTTCCTTGAGGTGAGAGCTTACGTTGCTATTAAGTGCTTTCAGTTATTTAAGAGCTGCTTCAGCCAAATGTTTTTCGTTTAAGGTGAGAAAATAGAATAAAATGTTCATGTGTTTAGATTTAGAGCATTTTTATTAATAGATGACGTCTTCCAGCAGCGTTACATAACGTGCAGCTCTGAACAGAAGCTGGTTTTCTTGCCTCAGTGACGGCAGGTGTCAGCTGGCGTTTAGCGTCAGTGAGAAGCAGCAGCGTGCTGACGTGGCTGCGCGTGCAGAGCTGCAGGCTCGTAGTCCTGCAGGATGTCTGCAGAGTTCTGGCTTCTGCTGCGAACAAAAAGAACAAACCGGACAGATGAGCCGAAGGTCGAATCTCAGCGACTGCCGTGTTGGATTTATCGGAGGCTTGCTGAAGCGATCTGCCCTTCCTATCACCCGTTTGTGACTCTGTGCGACTTTCCTTTGTAGTTCCGATCTGTGGATGAGACGACGCAGGCCATGGCCTTCGATGGGATCATTTTCCAGGGTCAGTCGCTGAAGATCAGACGACCTCATGACTATCGGCCGTTACCCGGTATCTCAGAGCAGCCTGCGTTCCATGTCCCAGGTTTCACTCTTCTTCTTCTCCTCCTCCTCAGTCTCACCCAGACATACACTATATGCTCTTTTAGTGTTTCTAATAATGAGGTCTGTGTACATGAGCTAAGAGCTCATGTAGGCTTCATGCAGATCTGTATGACGTCACAGAGAGCTCTACAGTGTTCATCTCAAGCATATCACTGACCGTGAGACCAGACAATCAGTCAGATTTTAGTTTCAGCAATGACTTTGATTTCCAGCCATTGTAAAATGACTTTTACAGTCAAACATCACAGCTTCCTCTGAGAACTTCAGTTCAGGTCTGAATTAATACGGTTTAGATTTGAGGCAGAGCAGTTTGACAATGATGACAAGAAAGACAGACGTGGCGTGTGTGAGTGTTGTGGCCTGGATGTTCTGCTGTAGAGGAAGAACATCATCATCACGTGATGGTCTCGGGGTCAAAAAAATAAAAATGAATAAAAATATGGCGCCCGAAATGAGCAGACTAGGTCCCCTTTAAGCACTTATGACTTGTATTATATAAAATCACATTTTATTGTTTTGTGATTTGATTGTTATCTTCTCTTCCTGCGGTTTGCGTAGGTGTCGTCTCCACAGTTGTTCCCGATTCCCCTCACAAACTCTTCATAGGAGGCCTGCCCAACTACCTTAATGACGACCAGGTATTTATCTGAGCGCAGGCCGAACAGCCACACTCAGCTTTCCTCACTTTACGCTCACATGCTGAGGCTTTTGTCACCCTGAAACATGCATAGTATGTTTTACATTTTACATTTCTTTGTGACGTGAGCAATGTAGAAAATGTGTGTTAGTGGTGATTAACCTCGAGTGACAAGGCTTCCAAAAGAAGTCAAACTAGCTGAAGGGACCCCATGGTTAAAAGCATCAAAGAGAAAAAAACAACAAATAGCACTTGTGCGTGTGTGTAATAAGTTCACAGCTTTTATTTTGGTGAATCTATGATATTACAACATTTATTATAAGTAAACTCCTTACACTTTTCTCATGCTAAGCATACTGATTTAAGAAAGGTAAGCAAAGTCCAGCATATTTACACAGCAGGCTGATAAAGTGACATGAAGTTATTTCTTTGTGGTATTTATTCATTCAGGTCATTATCAAAGAAAAAGTCCACCTTAAGAGACAGAAAAGTTCTTTGCCTTTCTGGATTTTTCAGTTGTTTGATGATGTTTAGGTCCTGTTTCACGTCACAGCATCGTGTCTTTAAAGGTACTTATTCTAAAGTTCTGCCTTTAAAAATAGATTAAAACCTTCCTAAATTAACCAAAGCTAACAGTATGAGCATGTCCTAAACTTCTCTTTTATGTTGAAGAGATATCATCTGAAGTTGAACTAGGGCTGGGCTGTACTTGCAATACTCATTTGCACCACAAGATGGTGTAATCTTTAATTATAAAGCAAATTATCCTCCAGCTGTGTCCAAATTCAGGGGCTGCATCCTTCGAAGCCCACGAAGTCCACAAAAGTTAAATGAAACTACCCAGCTATGAAGCTTAACTTTAATCTCAGCCAAACCAGTTTGCTCAGGAACAAATTAAAGACTGAAATAAACCGGCGTTCTCTGCAGGTATAACGAGCCTCGATCATCCGATGTCTCGATATATTGAGCAAATATTTGGTTACTTTATGGTTGCTCTCCTCCACCATTGCCACATTTGAGTTTTTGCTGCACAATGAATCATGGGATACGTTAGGCCATGAAGGATACACCGGACCCATCCTTCAAATCCGGGGAAAAGAAGGATGCATGTGTCGACCACATTTGTAGAAGTCTTCGAATTCGGACAGCCTTTGTCGCCTCGCTGTGATGTAATCGGCCAACAAATGCGGCGTTCGAAGGATGTGACCCCTGAACTTGGACACAGTTTGCATTATTCAAACCATCCTCATCCTTCAATAACACTAGAAAACTAAAGGTGCGTTTGAGCAAATTATGGGTATAGATATCGATGAGCTGCTGACTGCGTTGTGGGGATGGATATTTTGAAAATAAAAATACTTTGTGACTTTCACTCGGAATTCTTTGATTATAATTCAAAGATGGTAGACTTACGACCTGGTAACACTCAGTCATTTTCACTGATTTGTTGAAGGAGTTCCACTCAGCACTTTCTGGCAGCTGCTGTTGTCTTTAAAGGTTTCTCCCTGGTGTAGAGTAGCATCTGACTGCACTGAGCCACACACGCTTTACTGACACCTGGTTGTTAAATAGCCATTTTTTTCTCCTGCTGTTTAACAATTGGTGGAAAACACCTTGTATGTACATTGTTGCCACCTTCTGGTGATAGCAGGGCACTACTAGGTGCTATAAAAGCCAGAGAAAATCGATATTTTTGGACAAAAAATAGTCACATAAGCATTTTTTAATAACTAATGACTGATGAACTTGAATATTGGGGTATCACGTACCTCCCAACTCATTGAAGTGGTTATAGTTGTTACTTCCATGCTTCTGTTTCCAAAATAAATATCTGATTTGTAGATGTGAAATATTTAAATATTTTGTGCAGCAGCCAAAATATTTCAACATACTTGATCATTTTAATTAATGAAAGTATTAAGATTTTTTGACGAGTCGATACAAAAAACGCCGGCCTCATACAGTGATGCTGAGGTGGTTACTGAGAGGCGTCCTGGGCCACTTTCAGCCTAACAGCAACTTAAAAAGTCAGTAAACAACTCCAGAAACGCTTCAGCAGGTAAAGGTGGACTTTCCCTTTGACAAAGACTGTGACGACAGGTTGTTGCACATCTTTACGCACAGAGATTTAATTCTAACTGTCCATTCTGTCTCATTAAGTCTCAGTTAGTTTGCAGAGCACATGCAGCCTGATGTCTATGATTCTCTGACTTATTTTTTCTTAATACTTGCAGTCACTGCCACTGCGTTGATACTCACAGCTCTTTCATTTTTGTTCCCCCACTTTGTCCCCAGCTAGGGGCCTGTAAGATCGTTAAGTCTGCGCTCATAATTTGTTCAGTAGTACTCATCTACTGCTGCCATGCCAACATGTAACACAAGGCAAGTAAGACATTCTGGTCCTCACACGGATACACTCCGAGTCCGCAGGTCCCTTACAGGCTACTTTCTTGCTCCCATCATGCTTTTGGAGCGCGTTTAGGACCCAGGGGTTGCTCATTGAGGTGTGGGGGTTGTGTTGATGGAGATGGTGTTATGTTTTTTTGTTTCTTTGTTAATTAAAGGTAAGAAGATTATGATTTTGACCGCTTTCAAACAGCTTTAAATAACTGTAGTTCTTTTTAACACCATCTACTGACAATGAGATTACTATTACTATATGTTTTTATATTTAACCGCGTCTCAACACCTGATTGTCTTTGTTTAAGCTAAAACGCCCCCAAATTAACTCATTCCGGCCTGTAGTGCAAGTCTATAGTGAGCATTGCACAGTGTTTCCCACAGATCTGAATTCAGTTTGTAGCAACGGCGCTCGCGAGCAGGTACACGCGTGCAAAACGAGACGAGTAATAATGATCACACACAGACGGGATAAAACATGGATGTAGCTTCTTGGTCTGAAACCAGCGTGTTAGTGCCTCAAAGGTGCAGTCAGTCATTTTATTGATGTCATTTAATAGAAAAAAGGATATTGTACTCATAAAAAATACATTGATTAGTGTGTAATTATATCTTCCAACAAAACTACAGAGGAGTGGGCACCAGTTTCCCCGCCATCTTGAATGCATTGGCCCACATGGACATTTCCATTCCACCTAATTGCATTGTATATTAGACATGTGACACTCGTGTTTCTAGACAGCTGATAATGAGCTGGCTAAACAACAACATCTTGTTATAAGCTAACGTGATTCTGGGATTATCCAGGACGTGCTCATCGTCAGTCTCTAGCCAATGAGGATGGAGCATCCTTTATTTCTCAGATTCCCCCTTGCTCCTTTCCTCCATCAAGGTTTCATAGCGGGACTTCCCTAATAATGGGTTGCACTTGTCAGAAAACCTTATTATTCAGATATTACCATTAAATCAATCATAGATGGTGTGTCAGCAGGTATTCCGGGCCGGCCCAAAGTAAATTCTGTGTGTGGGAAACACTGCTTTAGCAAAATGGGGAAAAGACGTGAAGTCGATATTTAATCAGCGAATCACCAAAGTAAAATCAGCTGCAGGGTAGTTGATCATTCTCAGGAGATTGAACAGTTTTATATGCTGGTGCTGTTCCTTTCTGTCCCCCAAGAACCAGCGCAGTAGTGACAAATCCTTACAGTGTGAAATGCCCCTGCGGTGTGTACACAGCACCCCAGCACGTTGTGTTCAGTGACTCACATTCTGCTTCTGTGTGTCGTGGTGTTAATCTGCTTTCGAGTCTCAAATGGACACTTAGAATTCACTGAGTAGACAAACACAGTCGCGCCGGCAGTGATTTCTCCAGCTCAGATCTCGCTCCCGGACTCTTGTTTGCAGGTGAAGGAGCTCCTGACGTCGTTCGGGCCGCTCAAAGCGTTCAACCTGGTGAAGGACAGTGCCACGTCACTGTCGAAAGGTTACGCCTTTTGTGAATACGTAGACATCAGCGCCACCGATCAGGTAACGGTGGTGAAGTGTTTCTGTGGGACCTTCGGCTCGGCTGTTCGGGCTCCTGTTGACAGGTGTGTGTTTGCTCCTCGTCAGGCAGTAGCTGGGCTCAATGGGATGCAGCTGGGTGACAAAAAGCTGATCGTCCAGAGGGCGAGTGTAGGAGCTAAAAACGCCAATCCCGTGAGTGCCAGTCACAACATCTGAGCATAGACTGTATATAAAAGATGGATGTTTGTAAACTGCTATGCTCTCGCTGTGTGTGTGTGTGTGCTGCAGACCTCCATCATAGAGACACCGGTGATGCTACAGGTTCCTGGGCTTCAGAGGCTGCAGAACTCTGGCATGCCCACAGAGGTGCTGTGCCTTCTCAACATGGTGATGCCCGAGGAGCTGGTGGACGACGAGGACTACGAGGAGATCCTTGAAGACATCCGCGAGGAGTGCTGCAAGTACGGCAGCGTGCGCTCCATCGAGATCCCCCGGCCTGTCGATGGCGTGGAGGTCCCCGGCTGTGGAAAGGTGATGCTTGTACACACCTCTGCAATACAAATCACACGATGTAACAGTGGGTTGGACTCGGAGTCTCTTTCCTTCAGGACTCATCGGCTCTTTTTTCTTTTCAGATCTTCGTCGAGTACGTCTCTGCTGCAGACTGTCAGAAAGCCATGCAAGCCCTCACCGGCCGCAAGTTTGCCAACAGAGTGGTGGTCACCAAATACTACGATCCGGACATGTACCACAGACACGAGTTCTGAAAGCACAGACAAGCCCCTCCTCGTTTCCTGTCTGTCGGCTGGGCCTCGGCCCGTTTCTTCCCTCCTCTGATCATTGTGATTGTGTCCTATAGAGACTCGAGCTGGAACAGTTTTATTACTGGACTGCAGTGTGTGTGTGTGTGTGTGTGTGTCAGTGCTGAATAACTCCCAGCTTTAGCCTAACTCCCAAACCGTGACTGAGCTCATTCTGAACCTAAACGATACTCTAGTGTACATAACACTTGCCGTAGAATGAATGTGACTTGTATCTTACCTACACTAATACTGCCTGACAATGCCAGAGTAGCTATCTATCAAGTATGCACTGTACGAGAAAAAAGACATCGGTCAAATGTTTGGATTTTCTTCCTGAGCACAAACGTTTATTTCGGGTTTAGATCTAGATTTGAGAAGCCATCATAATGTTTCTTCTGTGGCTGTGAGGACAGTGAATGTTTTTATTTATTTATTTATTTTTACAGAGTAATATTTGCTGCTGTGTGCGTCACATATTAATGTTCCTTAAACCTATACAGTGCTGTGTACTGCTTACGTCGACCAAATGTCGACTCGTTTCACGTGAGAAGTGAGGAGATTTGTTTTGTCAGTGAAGCCTCAGTGGTAACTTTGTAAATATTGGATATCAGAGACATATTCAATTGGCGAAACTCGCTAAAAGCTGCTGGAATTAAAAAGCGATTTAAACTAAATTCGAAACGTTTCAGTTGGAAGATTTTGATCAGCGATGGGAAAGTTGGCCGATGGTTGAACCCTCCACCTTGACAGTTCATCCTGCCATTGAAATGAGCCAACGTGCTCACGCGCAGTCCTCCGAGGACCCAGCAGCTCGCAGCTCAGCATGGGCGATGCCGTGCGTGGGTCGAACACTGGTTGATTGCAGGGAATCGATTCCGGCGTTCACTGATTCACTTCAGCTCTTTGTATGTCACAACTTTGCTCTTCCCTGTGGCTCGACAGCAGCATAAGCTCGAGTAGCCCACAGACCAGTTATATGTGACACTGCCCCCTGGTGACAGTGAACAGCTACAGCATGTAGACAACCGCCTGCAAAGCTTTTTTTTTATTCTGATTTGATGGGTGATTCTCTTATTCCTGTCCTGGGTGTTTACATGGCATCCCATTTCTTTATTTGTAGTTATCATATTTTTCAACACCTTTCAGCTTGATTAATTTGTGATTGCCAATAACCTGGAATGGTTGAATATCGGAAAATAGTGCAATGAAAGTAGTGAAAACCAGCCCTTTTTTTAAAAAAACAAATCAGATACAGAAATGTTTTATATATGACATTGCTGCCTTCAGAGGGTGTTGCAGAAAATCAAAATAAAATATTTAAAAAACATTTTAAAAGGCATTTCTACATTTATTAAATAAGTCAGCTTCCTGTTAATTCCACAGGTGCAATTCGTCCAACAGACCAGCAGGGGGCTCACCCTGAGTTTCAATCGTCAATGGAACTAAAGAGCTAAATTAGATGTATTATTGATAATATATCCTCTTAAATCGATTAGTTTTCCTTAGAGGGAGTCAGATTCAGCCCGTAAAACCTTTACGTGCCATCTTTGCTTCATACATTGTTGGTTTTAATCACTTTCCCTACATCTAGGTCTTTACCTTACAATAAAAAGCGCCTTGAGGCGACTGTTTGTTGTGATTTGGAGCTGTATAAATAAAATTGAATTGAATTTCCTGCATTATTTTTACTGGACCGATGTAGCCACAGTAAATGAGGTGTGAGGGTTTCGCAAAAGGTCGACTGTGTCCCTCTAAGCAGCAGGACTCAGCAGTTCATACAGCAATATTTTAGTTGTGTAGCTAACTGATGATTTTTTAAGCTTTTCTGTTTGTGTGCTGTTTTGCATCTGTTGAAGAAAATGTATGAAAATGTTCATTTATTCCAGACTATCTATAATCTGCTTCGAAAGCGCAGGCACAGATATGAATGAAGACACCAGAAGCTGGAAGGAAAGCCCGTATTTGCACATACAGTGAACGACATGTTGTTTCCACGTAGGCAAAATTGTATTTTATCATAACAAGCAGGACATGTCAAATGGTGATAAACTGCTGTATTTTCTACGGTTTTGAATGGCTCAAAAATCTAAAAACATGTTTCCTTTGTACGACCCCCGCCACTGCCGTCGCCTCAAATAAATGCTTGCATCCACTGTCTGGTTGCTGATGTGTTCTTTTTCCTTGAATTCTCTGTGACAAAGATGTATTTGATATCACTGAAAAGCCAGACCTGCTCCGAGAAGGATGGACAGGATTAGAGATGTGGAGAGGTTTGGAGATAAAGCTGGAGAGGCTGGTTTGGACAGGTGCAGAGGGTGGATGAAAGGATGCTGAAGATGGAGCTGCCAGGCAGGGTGAGAAGAGGAAGCTCACAGAGGTTCATGGATGTAATGAAGGAGGACAAGCAGAGGGTTGGTGTGACCAAGGAGGATGCTGGGAAAGGATGAGATAGAGGCAAATGATGCCACTGTGGCGCCCCCTAAAGGGAGCAGCTGAGGAAGAAAATAAAAATAGAACAATTTTTTAAATCAGAGATCCGGTTTTGTTTTAAAAACATGTACAGAATTTCTGTGCTGACAAATCTGATGATATTTACCATAGTTTAGCATTAATAAAGCTTGCAAAATTATAAAGCGTTAACAATATGGCTTCAGACAGATAGAAAGCAGAGTTTTATGTTGAAAGATTTTATTTAATGCAATAATATTGCACTCCTGCTTTCTGAATTGGTGTCCAATGCACTTTTTTACTATAGTATGATCTTATCATCCATATTGTAAGTGCTGGGAGCAATGAGATTTGCTCTGAAGGTCAGTTTATCTAGTGTCAAACTAAATGTAATTGTATGCTTTCACTTCTGGTTTCTATTGCCAAAATAAATAGTTATGATTTCCCACCATCGTAAGTATGATTTTTATGAAAGTATTAATGCAGATATTAAACAACATATCACTATGGTATGTGTATATGTATGTATGTATGTATGTATGTATGTGTGTGTATATATATGTATATACGTGTATGTGTATATATATATATGTATATATAATATACATATATATATATATATATAATATGTAGTTATACATGCAACTGTCTGAGTGACTGAGTTTTTGTTTGGTCATGAAAAAGGGTATGAAATTTGTATATTTTGTATGCATATATATTTTGTTAAATAGGGGCAGAGATTATAATATTTTTCTTCTATCTGCTCGTTTCATTTTATGAGATTTGTGTTTATTTTTTGTTGTATTGAAATTTGTTTTGTTTTTAATTAAAATGAATAAACTTTAAAAAAAAAAAAGATATGACACATCTGAATGAAGCTATTTCAATGCTTCTCTATTTCAGAATAAAGTCAACTTTATAACATAAATCTTTGTTGTCTCAGCAAAGTTTCACATTCAGTAATAATGTAAATGTAACAGAAAAATATAAATAAATATATATATAAAATCTTTAAAAAAAACTACAGTTTTCTTGTTTTTCTTTTTCTTTTTTGACATAAAAAAATCAGTTGATCTTTTCTTTTGTCAATCAGTATGACATCTAGTTTTAATTACGTTGTAGCTGCTGTTTTTTTCTTACTAGTTTTATAGTGGTTTTATTTTATAGGTGATGTCACGTCAGAGGACGTGTCCACGAGGAAGCAGTTAACACCGCCAGGGAGCTTACACAGATTTTATTTTAAAAATAGTGTTTCCTTTTAATGAACTTTTTAAATTATTTTAATTAAAGATTTTTAAAGGGGCAACAAAAGGATACGAATCCATCATCCATGTGGTTTTATTTTGTAGACTGTTACCTGAAGAGCAATAAAGGTATTTCCTTACATAAAATAAATATAAGTAAATCCTTAAACTTTCGATTTTTTTCATAATATAATATATAATAATTAGAGTGTGAATTCAATATTTGTTTTACTTATTGATTTAAAAAAAATTTAAAGTCGAAAAAAGACTTTTATCTTGAAGGTTATGATCGGACGTCTAAGCGATGTCACCACTTTTATAGTCTATGCTGAACTCGGTTAAAGTTTACATTTAAAATATATATTATAAGTTATTATAAATGAACTGTGTTTATGTCTATAATAATTGTGTTGCTGTTTAAAGGAGTGAGAAATCTTTAATAATATATTTTACTCTGTAGGTTTTGACCGGAAGTGAAGCACTGATCCCACTTCAAACGCTTGCAGCAAAAGCAGATGACGCTGTAGACTCTATTTAGTTTTATTAAAGTTTCACTATTTAATATTTGTATACGTTTCTTTAACAGTGAGGGTCAGTTTAAAGTTAAAAATCTGCTTTAATTTGAAGGCTTTGGTCGGAAGTGGAGCGGCGGTGTCACGTCAGAGGCCGTGACCATGACAGCAGCAGCGAGCAGCTCAGTGTGACAGATGTTTGAGGAGAAACTGCTGAACGCGGAGAAGAAGCGGAGCAGCAGTAGCAGCAGCAGGAAGAGAGCGGGCTGCGTCTGGACACCTCACCGCGGAGAACAAGCGACGCTCGGCCAAACATGTCCGGGGAAAAAGCGGCGGCCCCCTGCAGCAAGTTCCAGGCGAACATTTTTTATAAAAGCAAATGTCAGAACTGCTTCAAGTCCCGCGAGCTGCATCTGCTCGGCGACCGCGACCTGGAGCAGGTGAGTTCACGGTGACCTCAGGTGTCACCAGCAGGCCTGTTTTCACACTTTAACCACTTTTGTTCGGAGTTGGGTTGACCCTTCGGTTGGTTTCTGGTTAAAAACAGGCAAAGTGCGAATACGCTCATTTTTACATTTAATTTTAGTTTATCTGTCAGTGTTTTTTTTTTACATTTCTGAAACTCCAAATTTATAGTTAAGTATTGTTAAACAAAGCCATGCTTTATAGTATATAAGTCTGAAATCACATAAATAAAACGTGTAAATGAAATTCTGTTCTTCCGTTTTGTCTGTTAAGTGATTTGTGGCATAAAAACGAGGAAAATGATAAAGTTAAAGCCGGCACACAAATGAATAGCTGAGGGTGTGCTGGGTTTGTGTGTGTGGTTTGATTTTAACCAGACAGCAGTTTATTTTTGTTTTTCACTCGTCTATTTCATATAGTTTATTTATTTATAATTTTTTGTTTTATTTTAACACTATAAAATAAGCCCGAAAGCTTACAAATATAAATTGAATATTAAAATGAATTTTAGTTATTTTTTAAAGCAGTTAATCAATGTTAGGGGCTATTTACAAACTATTAACTAAAGGACGTGGTGGTGGTGGTGGTGGTGTGTGGTGGTGTGGTGCGGGGGAGGCGGGGTTGTGTTTTTGTTATGTGAAAAATGCTCCCACAGCTGGGACTCAGAGCACAAAAATAAGGCTGGGAAATGAGTTTCCCAGGGCACGGAGAAGACAAAAATAGAAACTTAACTTTTTTCCATGAAATAGGAACTAATAGATTAGAGTCATGACGAATTCGATGATTTAACAGCTCTCCCCACTACACTGTCTCTTGTGTAGAGTACTAGTCTTTTAAAATGAACTCTGATTAGAGTCATTTTAAATGGCATACTTTTAGATTGATACTGATGCATTAGCAAAAGTGTATGGTTAGGGTTGGTGCTTTAGTTGATCATTTCTTTACTTGACTACAACCTTTAGTTAAATAGTTTCCAAAAGTTACCAAGCAAATGTAGTGGGATTAAAGATGCATCCACCTATGAAATGTACATGATACAAGGAGCAGAAAATGCAAACTGATCCCTGTGGTGTTGCATCATCAAATTTTGTCTTTGGGGGAAGAATGCGAATTCATTGGTTTCCAATTACCAGTTCATTTTTCAATGCATCGTTCTGTCAGCTTAAAAAGCCGGAGGAAAAAAAAATAACATGACCTCATTACCGGGTGCATGTCAGCCTTGTGTATTTAATGCTCAGAAAAACGTGTCAGCACTGGAAACGCGCTCCTGAAGGTGAGGTGATGTAAGGAGGCGATTGTGACAGCTTCCTGCATGCCTCACACTGTTAAAATATGCCGTCGTGTCCCCCTGCCCGCTTTCATCGTGCCCTGCAATTCCAACAGTTCATCAAACCTGCAAACGCTACACATGCTTTTCTTGTGACGCTGCAGACTCGCAGAAAACCTGCTCGTTTTCCTGTAAGTGCTGTGCAAGTGTGTAAATGTGCTGTTTATTTGCTACTCCTCCACAGCAGGCATGTTTGATTTGGCAGAAATTTTAGGCCAGATGCCCTTCAAACCGAGATCTTTCACTTGTTAGGCGGATGTGTAAACCACTACACGATTTAAATGTGCTGGTGTGATATGCTGATTTGTAAAGTGGACTCCTGTGAAAAACCAAGTGCACCCTTATTGCTTTCACAGGAATTAAGAGGGTAAATATCAGTCTTGAATAAATGATCATCATTAATTGTGAGCACCTCTATAAAAGCAGAGGTTTTGGCAGTTTGCTGGTCTGGAGCATTCAGGTGTGTGTCCACACAATCCCTAAATCTGGAGTGGATATCCCAGCAAACTCATCCCAGGGTCCATGGAGTGGTCAGAGAGAGCAGGGAGCAGGTGGAGGTATGCTCTGGAGAGAAGAGCAATGAAAGTCTGTAGAAGAAAAACAGAATACGTGTGTATGAATGAGAGGGAGACAGGTGAAGCTGCAATGAGGAGGGGAGGTGAAGGTATACCTGGAGTCAGGCATCCAAAACAACACAGTGCACAAGAGAGGTGGAGAAGAGAGTGAAGGACAGCAGTCAGAGTGAAAGGGAAGGTTTACAGGATGGCAGTGAGACCTGCTGTGATGTATGGTTTGGAGACCCTGGCACTGACCAAAAGACCGCCGGAGGAGGCGGAGCTGAAGATGCTCAGGTTTTCAGTGCGAGTGAGCAGAATGGAGAGGATTAGAAATGAGTCCATGAGAGGGAACGCTCAGGCTGAAGAGTTTGGAGACAAAGTTAGAGAGACAAAGCTGAAGGATGTTGAATGTGGAGCTGCCAGGCAGGAGGAAAAGAGGACGACCTCACATGGAGGCTGATGATCCGCTGTGATGACCCCTAAAGGGATAATAAACTAATATACAGCATATATATGTGTGTGTGTGT
>VOQJ01032222.1:35323-51259 GCA_015052665.1 Apistogramma diplotaenia
GGTGTGTTGGCCCCCCCCCCCCCCCCAGTCCAAAGACATGCATGTTAGTGATTTTAAATTGGTCGTGTAGTTTGAGGTAGATAAACAGCTTGGAGTGGACAGAATAAAATGCTGTGAATGCACGACTGAAGTGCTTTGAGTGGTCAGTAAGACCAGTGCATTACGTTATTCTGCTTCCATCAACTCTTTATGGAACATTTTATCCCAGATTTTAGTTTTTCCCCTGTTCACAGCAAACCCTCGTTTCAGCGGCCAAAGCTGCTGCAGTAACATTGTTAAATCACAGCAGCGCGACACAGATGGTCGTCTCAGTGGCCGCTGTTAATCTTCGATTAAACACTCTCTTATTCCAGAGGATTTACCTTTTAAATACAGCAGCAGCATATTTGAGCCCACGCGATCATTAATGTGTCTTTGGGTGTGTTTGTTTTTGTAGCCAGGAGAAGGTCAAAAGGGCCTGTCTGGAGATTCTTAAGTCAGCCTCTTCCTCTTCTTCTTCTTCTTCACTTCCTCCCGCTCAGCACTGGGAGGCCTTCAGTGAACAGAGGAGCGGCTCTGTCTGCAGAAAAAGGAAAGAGGTTCACAGTGCAGTCAGAGCTCCTCCGTGTGCCGAGGCTTTGGATAGATTTCAGTGTAAATGCCAGACAAAAACACAAAGAATGCTTTGTTGTGATTAAACTGGACATTTTCCCTCTTAAAGTGGTTATGTAAGGAAGAAGAATAAATCTTTTGAATAGCAGCGGTTCAAGTAAACCCCCACCCCTAAAACAGGACCCTTGTTTCACTTAATGCGGTGTAATCCAGAGTCTGATACGTGCTGTTAGAGCCAGCATGAAATCTGATCGTGCACCAATCTCGCTCTCAGTTTTGGAGCGTCATTTTGCAAAGTAAGACAAAAGCTGCAGAGTATCAGGGATTATTCATCCTCTAAACAGTTCACCAAGGGAGAGTTTAACAGGCAGTGGAGAAAAGCCTGCCGGGCTCCCCGCGGTGCTCTGCAGCAGGCCTAATCCTCACGGCCGAGGTCTCTGCCAAGCATCCAGACTGTCGGTTACTCCGGTCGGTGGAATGCAGCCTGCACATGCAAACGGCCTCCGTCCTGATTCAGGAAGCACGTCACGTCTTCTCATTACTGAAAACCTCCTCCTGAGAGAAGTTTAGGTTTTAATTCTTTTTTTTTGCCTTCTACAGAAACTTCAGTCATGTGGAGAGTCCTCCTCACTCAGTGCTCCCCCTCCCCAGAGAAGAGCCAAATCTCTGGACCGCAGGACATCAGACACGGCCACGACGGTGAGTCGCTGAGTGAAATCACTGACCTGAAGGAAGCGATGTGACGCACCAGCACCTCTTTTTCCTGATACCGAGTAATGATCTGATACCAGCAGAAAGCTGAGGAAGACCATCTGTTTACCTGTAAGGAAACTTCAGGGGAAGCAGGCAGGAAAGCATCGTGTCTTCTGAGCTTCTCGGGCACGTTTAAACTCGCTTTGACCGCAGTTAAGTCAAAACCTTTTGCGAACATGCAGAGAAAAGCTGCTGGTGGAGCTGGTGTGAAATGCCTGCAGTGGCTGAACCTCTGCTGTCAGCTTCCTCCACGCTCTTCTCCTGACCTGCGGCGTAACAAACACAGTCCCGTAGATCATTTGGGATCCGATGGGATCTGATTCATACATCAGATGGTGCGAAGCTCCCACATTTTTAATCTGAAATGAGCAAATCAAAGAGTGAGAGTTCACAGGCTTTATACCTGCATCCAGAATTTTTTTTTGCGTGTGTTTTTGTACATTTGTAACAATGCAAGCTGCAGTTTTTAAATGATGATTCATTTATTTAGAGAAACAAAAGGTATCCGAACCTTCGTGGCCTTGTGTGAAAACGTCCATCAGTCACAGCAAGTCGTCCTGAAGCAGCAAAGCAGCCCCAGAGCGTCACAGATGCTCTGATCTTCTCTTTATGATATCCTATTGGTTTACGCACATGTGACGGGACTCAGTTCAGCTTTTGTCTGTTTTCCCAAAAGTCTTGAACAAAATGTTTTTTTACCACATGGGCTCTATTTGGGTTCTTGATTCAGCCGCTCTGGCAGTAATCAGGTCAGCAGTTCATTCGTGATTTAAGAAGGGGCGGGGTTACTTTTTCTTTAAATATCTAAATGAAGCCATCCATTGGTATTTACTTCGGTCGGATATTAAAATATATCAGATTCACATCTCACGGCTGTTCAGGCGTCTCTAAACTTTTTATTTTTATTTTCTGTACAGCCAGATTTATTAAACTTCAAGAAAGGCTGGATGGTCAAACTGGATGAAAATGAGCAGGTAAATTAACCCGAATAATCTGGCTGTTTCACGCTGTGACGATTTGAAGGCTGTTACAACCCTGTGTGAATGTGCTTTGCTCCCCTCTAGTGGAAGAAATACTGGTTTGTGCTCTCGACTGACAGTCTGAGATACTACAAGGACTCGATAGCCGAGGAGGTGCTTTAAAATCAGTTTCTGTGAAGCAGAATATAAACAGTTTATGTGTCATTTGGATCTTCATGAAGGTTTCTCCTCCTCCTCCTCCTCCCAGGCTTCAGCTCTGGAAGGTGAGATCGACTTAACAAAGTGTTATAATGTGTCTGAGTACCAGGTGCAGAGAAACTACGGCTTTCAGATCCACGTAAGTCTTCACGTCTGCAGGCCGAGACTTCATCCGCTGCCCTGAATGTGAAGGTTAATCACAGGTTTGTGTCGCAGACCCTGAAGGGCGTCTTCACGGTGTCGGCGATGACCGCAGGGATACGAAAGAACTGGATCCAGGCGCTGATGAAGAACGTCCATCCGGCCAACGCCCCTGACGTGGCCAGGTGATCAGTGCGACTTTATCTTTGCTCGGCAGCTTTTGTCCAGCCTGTGCAGTTCAGACTGTTTTACAGGTGGCTGAGAAATAAACGCAGATTAAAAATATGAATCGGAGACCCCAAACACCATCCGTCTGATTCTAAATAAACGCGTCCTTGCCTCAGGCACCAGTTTGTCCTTCTTCTCGTGCCCTCGTCTCCTTCTCTGTTTGTTCAGCCCGTTCAAAAGTGTGATGGAGATCTGCCGAGTGAAGCCTCCCCCGAAACCGCAGCGTTAGCTTCATTATCAATAAACGTTTTCATTCGCTTTGTGTGAATCAAAGATAAAGGAAACAGTGTAGGGCAGCAGCAGATAGAAGAGCAGGTGTGAACTTAAGTGTCCCAAAAATTTAGCTCTTAAGTGATGATTTTTCTAGATATTCATCATTTTATTGTCCTGTTCTCAGTTTACCTGGCCAACACGTTCCCTGCAGCCCACCCGAGGTTCTTCCCAAACCAGACGTGACTCAGGACTCTCCCTCTGTCGACGGCCCCTCGGAGAACGACCCTCACACCAAAAACAGGAGTGTGACAGAGAGACAGCGAGAAGGCCGCTACAAAACCTTCGACTGGGCTGAGTTCAGGCCTCAGAGCAAGGCAGCGTTGGACGCCGACGCACCGAAATCTCCCTGCTTGCTGGAACTGGGTGACCTGGAGCGAAGGAAGCGGCGTGAGGAGAGGAGGAAGCGGTATGAGAAGATGCTGGGCTTCTCTCTGATAGAAAAGGACGGCAGCGTCCGAGCACTGAGTCCGAAATCACAGCAGAGGGTGGAGGAGGAGATGGAGGAGTGCTGGAAGCAGGTGGAGAAGACGATGTTCCGACTGGAGAGGACGGTCCCGCTCTTTACCGAAGCGAGAGACACGGAGGACATGGAGAAGAGGCTGTACGACTACAGGAAGGCGGTGAGCAGACCGCTGAGGATTTATCTCAGTTAGCACAGGCTCAGCTCAGCTGCTTGTGACTTGTGAAAATATTTTGACTCATATTTAATTTTTCTAATTATTTTGCATGTTCTTTGTGTTATTGGAGGTGGAAGATCTGAAGGTTCAGTTGGAGGAGTCGGAGCATCGCAGGCTTGAACTGGAAGCTCAGCTCAGTGCAGAAAGATTTCAGCAGCAGCAGGTGTGAGAAGAGCAGTCTTTATCCTCAGACACTTTCTTTGCTGTTTGATCTTTGCGTGTGTCTGATTTTCATCGTTTCAGTCGGTTTTCTGATGCTTTAAGATTCCTGTTGACTTTTTTCCCTCCAGCTGGATTCTCCCATCAGCCCTGAAACAGATTTCTACCTATCAGATATTAAAGAAAAGCAGCTTAAAGGCCCAACAGAGAGCTTGAAAGATGTGTACAGAGAGCTCCTGCAGCAGCAGAGCATCATCAGACAGAACATGAAGGAGCAGCTCGGTCAAGAACCACCTTCATCAGCACCACAGCTGCCCGGCATCTGGCTGCATGATACAGGGGGCGAGCTCCAAGAACTGGAGGATTTATTATCTGAGACAGCAGCTTCACCCTTGCTGTCACCTCCATCGGACAGCGAGCGATCTCAGAGTGATGGGCTGGTTTTGGGAATGAACTTGGAGAACATAGCGACCGACATCCAGAACCAGCTGGACACAGAGCACCGTCAGCTGTTCCCCACCTCAGAAACACAAATCAGTAGCTTTAGCGCGTGGGCTCTGGAAGAGCCTGCAAAGGGAGAAGACTCCCTGCTGAAGCAGGTGGCTCCTGACCAGGCGACGCTGAGGAAGCTTTCCCAGGAGGTGGAGCTGCTCACGAGTCAGAACGAGGCTCTCAACCAGCGAAACCAGGAGATGCTGAACCAGCTGACGGAGGCGGACCGTGAGATCGAAAGGCTGAAGGCGGAGCTCAGCAGCAGGTACATAGAACCCCATCACCTCCCTGAGGTGGAGCAGCAGGGGGAGACAAGGGCAGAAGATCTAGAGAAGGAGCTGAGCTTGAGGAACCAGGAGTTCCAGGAGGCCCAGACGCTGATCACCTCCCTGGAGGAGAAACTGAGGGCGACTGAGGCGTCGCTGCATCTGAGTGACTCAGTGGAGGAAAACAAGAGCAAAGCTGAGAAACAGGAGGGATACCTGCTCCGGTGTTTTGAAGCGACCGAGGCCAAGCTGACGGAGCTGGAGAGGCAGCTCAACCAATCAGAGCTGACCTGCAGAGAGCTGCAGGAAGCGGAGAAACTTTACCGTCAAAGAGCTGCTGAGGCAGAGGCTGACATCAGGAGGCTGAACGAAGAGTTAGAGAAGGAGAGGCTGAAAGGCGGAGACGGAAGTGTTTCCTCTGAAGAAAAGTCCCAGAAAGTGATAGAAGGGATGGCCGTGAGGCTGACAGCTTTGGGGAGACTTTTAGAGTTGATCGACAGGTTGGATAGAGAAAGTGAGGAAGAGGAGGAGAGCCCTGCAGTGATGAGCCAGCTGAAGTGGGAGGAAGAGTTCTGGAGTTTGCTGCTGAACAAACTGAAGGAGGATGCGTCCCAGCTGACGGATCCAGCAGATGTGCTGGTTCGCGAGGTGGCAGAACAGATGATGTTGGAGAAACGAATGCTGCTTGTAGGCTGCCGTCTGCTTCAAAGTGAGGGGGTAGCATGGGAAGGCTGGGAGGGGAGACGTGAGAGTGAGGCTGTGAATGGCGTGCATACTGTTTGGAATAACGCTGCAGCGTCAGGAACTCCAGAGACCGAGGAGAAAGGCGTGTTTGATTCGTGTGACTTTGAGGATTTTAAAGCCGTCACACAGATGAAAATTTCTCTGCTAAACCAGCTCGCCTCCTCCCTCAGCACCACAGCCGCACACGGCGAGCTCCAGCCGGCCGCCGACAGACTGTACCACTTTTACTTTTCAGATCACCCCTGGATCGTTTCATCTGTTCACTCCGCGGCGACCGAAGCTCTGTATCGCTGTCGGCTACGCAGGCTTTGTTCAAAGTATGCAAACTGCCGCGACTGCGTCAAACTCCGGGAGGAAAACTGGGAGCTTAAAGTGAAACTGTCAAACCTCGAAGAACAGCAAGCATCTAGGATGAACGCGTGCTGCCAGACAGATGAGATTTATCCACAGAAGACAGACCAACAGAGCGCAGGAGGAAGCCCCGCAGAGGAGACTCAGGAAGAGGAGGTGGCTTTGGTCGATGAGATGGAAATCCCACAGAAGGCCTCAGATGAAAACTTAGGGGAGAGCGATGAAGCCGATGGAAACATGGAGTTAATTTCAGCTCTGAGAGTAAAAGTGGAAGAGCTGGAGGAGCAGCTCACTGACATGGTGGATAAAATGAGTTCGGTGCAGATGCAGCATGAGAACGTGATTGAGAAGCTGAAGGTAGGCGGCGCTTGCATTTGTTTTCATGCTGAGGATCTGACGTTGTGTTACGAGCACTGTGTGCGACCTGTGTGAACGTCCGCTGTGCCTCCAGGTCACGTGCGAGCATGGACTCAACTCCATGGAGGAGTCTCACCTGAAGGTGGTGGAGGAGCTGCAGCGTCGGCACAAACAGGAAATGGAGCGCCTCCTGGTGGAGAGGGACAGACTGCTAGAGGAGGAGAGCGCCGCTACTGCGACAGGTGAGAAAGGAATCGCTCAAACACCATTAAAATTAAAAGCACTAGAAGCCAAATTAGCCACCTGATGAAGCCTGTGCTGCAGCCACTTCTTCTTCACTCCCCAAAAAAGGTGTTAACCACACCGTAATCTAATGCAGGCAAGAGGGAGAAGCAGACATGGAAGGTGCTGCAGGCTCTGTGCTGATCTGTGGCAGATTTAACGCATACACAGATCGACAGTGCCGCCCCGGCTTTTCGGGATCAGGATCGGACCAATAGTGCAGTTCCTGATTCTGAAAAGAAGTCTCGTGACACTCTCATTGTGTCAAATGAGATCCTGAAGTCCTCAAGCAGATTTTGTGGCTACGTGGGAGAAAAATGGGAGTGCAGGCACTCTCGCCCGTCATAAAGGGTTAAAACAAATAAAGTCATTACTGAGAATTTGAGCTTCAGATATTCAGACCCCCCCCCTCTTCCTCTCAGCGATCGAAGCCATCAAAAACGCTCACCACCTGGAGCTGCAGAGGGAGGTGCAGAGGAGATGTGAGTCCGAGAACAGCAGCGGAAACTCAAACCTGGAAAACATCCACAGGCAGCACAGGTACGTGAACGTCCCAGAAGGTATTACAAGACCAGAGCGAGGGCCCACAGTCCTGTTTCAGGCATGTTGTGGAAATTTCCTTAAATAAGTTTGGAATTTAAAAGATTTCGGAAATTCTGTCATTCAGAAAACCAGTTCCAAAGAATGATCCTCTCCAGTGGAGAGACGGTTCAGGGTCGGTATCTGTCAGTCTGTTCAGGGGGTCAAAGACGTGAACCAGCAGCAGGTCGTTTATGAGAAGGAAAAAAATCACCTGCAGCTAACGGCTGTGTGCCAGAATCCACAGGAAACCCTCTTTTCCACCAACACGGTGCTGATGCGGAGTCGGTCCTGCATCAGTGCCCTCTGAGCTGACCAGCTTCAAAGGTCACGTAACATTTCCAGTTAGTAAAAGATTTTCATGGGAAGAAAATCGTAGTGAGCAGAATCTGTGGGCTGTGTCTGTCAACTGGGACTCAGCAGCACAACTGCAGAGACCAGTAAAGGCAGAGGAACACTTTACAGGAAGTGAAACCAGTCAGGCAGACGAAACCAGGAGGAGAAAACCAGGAGACAGAACTGGGCCAACACCACGGAGGAGCTAACACTCATCAGTCACCAGTCAGAGCCTGTAAATATTTATATTGACAGCCTGAAGACAGTCTGGCAGAGGACACATGAGGGCGGAGCACATTTATTTGTTTACAAATGTATTGTTTTGGTTTTTTTTGGTGTAAATGTGTGACACTGGTTCCAGACTGGGAACCAGCATCGTGCTGGTAGAAATAGAAAGTTGTAGCTGCTGCAGCTGAGGGTGAAGTGGCAGGGATGAGAAGTCTGAGCAGCCGCTGCTCCTCCACATCAGAAGGAGCCGGTTGTGGTGGCTCAGGCATCTGACCATGATGCCTCCTAGGTGAGATGCTTCAGGCATGTCCTGCTGGGAGGAGACCCAGAACATGCTGGAGAGATCGTCTGTCAGCTGGTTCAGTAAGACCTCAGTGTCCCACAAGCAGAGCTGCAGAGCTACTTAGAAATAAATGAAATAAGTGACATCTTTTAAATGTTGTGCTCGTTTGTAGTGAGGAGCTGGCCTCCTGCCAGCGGGAGCTCGAGGTTTTGTCGACGCAGTTTTCTCTCAAGTGTCTGGAGAACGGACATCTGGTCCAGGCTCTGGATGCTGAGAGGAAGGCTCTGTGTCAGTGCCAGCAGGAAAACCAGGACCTGAGGACCAGAAACCAGGTGAGACACACACTTCAGTCCACCCTTCGTGGGCTGATGTAGACATCGCTCGTGTTCGTGAGTTTGTTTTATTCACCTGTTCAGGAGCTGAGTGGCCACCTGGCAGCAGAGATCACCAGACTGTGTTCGCTGGCCAAACAGGACGCCCTGCCGCTCAGTCAGGGGATGGACGTGTACGAGATGGAGGTGAGTTTGGTGTTCACGTTAAACACGGACAGATTTCAGATAATGAGCTCAGTGTGTGCACGAGTGAGGCCCGTGAGTCAGAGCTCAGAATTTAGATCTGAGTCACAGAGAGAGGATATCCCTAATATGGTAAACTTGGTCACATTAGCCCCACCCACCTGCTGTCCAAATAGAGGGGGAGCCAATCAGAAAACAGGTTGGCATAAGGGCAGGTGGTCGTGAAGGAGCAGGAGCTCAGAGAGAGGCTGCACTGAGGCCCAGGATCAGACAAATAAGGATCATTTTGAACTGTGAATCATGCAAAGCTCCTCAGGTAGCTGGAGGAAACATCCAGCATGTGATGCCCTCTGGTGTCCATGGACACAAACTGCAGTAAAAACTGAAATTACAACCACTGACGTACAGAGTGATGCTCAGGTGACTCCACATATAAAAAGAAGGTCACCGTGGCTTTTTCAAGATCAGCTCCTATATAAATATGTAAGCGTGCTCCTCTACGTGTCGACTGACACAAAGGTGTCGTGACTGCCTCTGTGGTACAAACACTCCCTTCATTTCAGATCACGCTGCGAGTGAAGGAGTCTGAGGTCCAGTGTCTGAAGCAGGAGATCACATCTCTGAAGGATGAGCTGCAGTCGGCGCAGAGGGTGAGTTTCACACACAATTATGAGAACTGAAGGAGTGCTTTGGCCTGAATACATTTAAACAGGGAGATAATGATGCTTTGCACAGAGCAGGTTATCCAAGACACCTTCAGTCATGTGCTGTGCACAGGTGACTGCTGGGTTTGAAGCTGAGGTGGAGCTCCTGACATTTGACCTCTGTGCAGCCTGGAATCAATCAACAGGTGGACGAAATCGTTAAATAAACCTGATTTAAAAAAAGAAAGACTTATTTTGGTGTCACAGGACAAGAGGAACGCGACAAAGAAGTACAAGGACATGTACACGGAGCTGAGCATCGTGCGGGCTAAAGCAGAGCGAGACGTGGACGAGCTGAGAGAGAACCTGAGGCTGGCTCATCAGGCGCTGGGACGAACGTCACCGTGACGACTCGTCAGTTTTATTTCCTCATCTGACCTTTACTTCAGATTTTTATAGAAATAAAGATGTTTGTACTGCTTTAACCTTTCTGACACTGAATCTGTGACGTGTTTGGTTTTACTGAATTTTATCATAAAAAGAACTGTAAAATATTTTTTAAATATTTTAAATTAACCTTTTTTTTTTGGGCTGATACAGCTGCACTGTAATTTATATTTATATTCAGCCATTAACACTGCAATGATATTAATGTAAAATTATTTTTATTAAATGAATTTGGCTCATTGAAACTGTGATGTCTTTCATTTCATTAATTTATACATTAATTAATACCTAGATTTATCTTTTGCAGTTCACTCGATGTGGCAGTTTCATTTTAATTTGTGCAAAAACTTAAAAACTAGCTACTTTATTATTTTATGTTATAATTACTAGTATTCTTATTAATATTTATTGTTCTGAAATCTTGCAAAGGTGTAGCAGTAAATAAGATGGTGTAAAGCCTGGAAGAATGCGACTGGATATTTCACAATAAAAGCCACATTTGATGACCTGTAGGAAAAAGTTTATTTATTAAATGAATGAATAAATCATCATTCTTTATAGTATTACTTGCATAATGTTAAGGTCTGTGATTTGCAAGTTCAAACAGCTCATAAATTGGGTTTAGCTTGTGCTAAATCCAATTTTTGAGCTGTTCATTTATCTCTGTGCTTAGGAATTATGAAGGAATATGCTCATCTATAAGATGTAGTTGGAACTTGCTCTTAATAAATTTATGAACTATGAAGCTCGAATTAAAAATTTGGCATATTCAGCTCAGATAATGGGGTATGTTGTCTATAAATTAATAGTATTTTGAGACCTCAAAATAATGTAAAACAGCAGAATCTGTAAAATATGGAAGCTTGATTATGCCATTGAACTTTTTTTTGAGGGGGTATTTATTAAAAATTTCCAGTCATGTAGAATTTTTTTTTTCAGTAGCAGAATAAAGTTTCCAAGAGGTGCAAATTTTTATCTTTATTTATTCTGGATATTCATAAATTCGCCCCTATGGCTATTCTAGCTGATGTGGAACTGATACTAATCTGTAAGATATGTAATAAATCTGCAACATGAGTGTACTTAGAAGAAAATAACCTGATATGTTCAAAAAAACAAAAGGTCAACAGAAATAATAGCTAGGCTAAATTAATAGCCTAGCTATTAAGATAAGATAGCTTTTGCCTGAGTTTTCCTGATCCTTTTACTTTGAAGGTGCCTCCCCTTCTCTTCCGCTGTTGCTGCGGTGACTTGACTCAGCAGGAAGGAGGCGTCCATGATGACAACTTTAAAACACCGATTGTAGCAGCAGGTCGGGGTGTTACCTGGCGGATTTCACCTGAGCAGAAATGTTCACGAGTCGTCGTCGCGTCGAGTATTGGCTGTGTTTCGGAGCAGCTTAGCGGGCCGACGTCTGCTTGCTGTCCGGCTAGCATGAGCCAGGCCTGGCGCGGCTGCAGTTTACATCCAGTCCGGGCCATGGGCCTGGAGAGCCGCGTTAGCTAACCGCGCTACTCGCGCTGCTCCGGGGAAGGTGTCACTCTAAAGCCCGCAGTGTTAGGACCGGGGAGGTCCACCCCAGCCGCCGATACACCAGGGGTAAGATCGCCAGCTGTTTAATAAACAGCAAAAATCTCTAACATGCAGATTTTAGGAGGGCTCTGATTGAACGGGCCTACCTGTTAGAGGAAAAACTGACAACTTATCCATAATTAGTTTTTTTTTCTCTACATCAACTGGTCATTTAAGTCATCTTATTTGCCAAATAGTCATTATTGGGACATTTACCTACTTTTCTGTGCGAGCTTTAAAAAAAAAGAAAGGCTATGTTTTATTGCTTGTCGAGCTAAATAAATAAAATAATAGTAAGCTACCTCTACATCCCGACCGATATTTGATTTTAAACGATCAATACTGAATTTTAGAGCGTGAGAAAATCCTTTATTAATTTATTGTCTGATATTCCTTATGTATACACATTAAAGATGTCATTTTTACTCCAAGATTATCGTGGTTAAAAAGATAAATTAAGAAAAGGAAGATGGAGAAACAACTATAATGCTATAATTCAGTGTTGTCTTTCTGTGTTGTGTGGATCAGTCCCTACCAATAATTTTCAATCCATGAGACTGATAACTGATATTTAAAAACAAAATCCATCTGACACTGAAATCTGCTTCACTGCTGTCTATATATGCCTTTCTGCTGTCATAATCTGGAATCAGAGTTATGTAATTGTTCTATTTGTCTGTGCACATGTATGTTTGCATGCTTATTTTCTGATGTTTTTTTTTAAAAGAGCATTTTATGTTGTTAATCTGTGACTGTTTTCAGGGGGGTTCAAAGTCACTGGGAAGCTGTGCTGGCTGGATAACGAGGTTTTCTCCTCTGTGTTGCAGTGATGGACGTGTCCTCCCAGGATCCTCCAGTCATGGCAATGGACCTGTCAAAGAGCTACAACCCGCTGACCCGCAGCCATGCCGAAGCCATAGACCTGGCCAAGAAGCCCGAGTGGTACCACAGACGCCCACCGAGCTGCAGCACAGACCTCGCCTCCTCGTACAGACCCAGAGCCTCATCCTCCTACGGTTCACTTGCCACTCAGCCGGGAACGCGCTGCAGGGACATGGAGGACAGCCCCGAGTCTTTGGGGGGTTACATGAACTCAACACTGGCTCCAGGACTGGATCTGTACCATGATGGAGTCCACGGTGGTCTGTGGCATCCAGGTTTCTATGGGCCTGAGCAGAGCGGCGGCCCAGTTCCTGAAAGCAGCGGCGGAGAGGAGAGTGACAGCGGCTCTGATGTCATCTTTCTTGTTTCTTCTGCAAAGGAGCCCCTCCTGTGCGGTTCTTTCATCCAGGATGGCGTGACACACATGGTGGAGCCCTTATCCCCAGCAGCATCCTCACTCGACGAAGAGCGAGGGTGTTACCACCTACCTCAGCCTCTGAGCTCCCCCAGTCCTGACAGCTCGTACTCGGAAGATTCCTCGGACAGCTCGGTGGACATTCCCGTACATCACACCCGGCCTGTAGTCCTCCTGTCGGACCTCGGTGCCGTTTACGGTAACCCTGCTGAATCTGCAGTTGACATTTCCAGCGACGACAGTGATGTCATCGAAGTTTCCATCACTGATCAGAAGAATAAAAACAACTGCTACCAGAAAACATCTCCTCAGAGTGAGAGCCCAAAAGCTCCACAAAGGGAAGTCCGCCGCAGCTCTAGGATACGAAAGCCGGTCTCTGAAATCCAGCCATTCACCTATAGCGTATCTCGCCACAGCTTGAGCAGGCGAGCCAAACATGATGCTGTGGGTATATACAATGAGAGCTGCGACTCTGATGATGTGATGGACTACGCCATGAGGGTATCTAGCTCAGAAGAGTCGCCAGTAAAGTCACCACAAAGAGCAAGCAGCAATTCCGAGTCTGACGCAGATGTTCGGGTGGACAGGAAGTCCCCGGAGAGAGAGAAGCAGCAGCCTCGCTGCAAAGCTTCGAATGCAAAAAGTATCAATCACAAACAAAAGAAGGCGCTTGCAGCTCCTAAAACACAGAAATTAAGAACAAAGCAGAAACAGAACTGTCTGATCCCAACACCCCATCCAAAGTCCTCAGTCTGCAGAAGTGCGGTGGCTAACAAAAAAACTGTCTCAAGGCGGCGGAGAAAACGCTGCCGTCAGACCGGGCCTTCGCCTCTGTTTTCCCCCAGAGAGCCTGAGATCAAGCTCAAATATTTGAAAGCTAAAGAGGACAAAAAGGAGAAGAAAGCGCTCGCTTTCTGCCCGTTTGTCCACATGGAGCAGCGGGTGTGCACCGTGGTCAACTACCAGGAGGAGGAGGCAACAGTTCGGAGCAGCGGAGGTGGGCCGCGGACTGCCTGCCGGATGGTCTCCGGGTTTGTTCCCAACACTTCCTGTTTCCAGCTGGGACGGCTGAGCTCGGAGAGCCGGTCTGAGTTGTCGCTGTTCTGCTGCCTGTGCGGCCACACTGCCAACGTCATGGGCCTCGGGGACCTTCACGGGCCATACTACCCCAGCATGGACGGTCAGAAGGAGGAGCTAAACGCACTCTATAAAAGTAGTTTGGTGAATTCCTCGGATGACAATGGAGTTGCTGATGGCAACGTCCCCCTAAAGGTTTCTCTTCACCTGAATGAGTGCTGGATCCATGAGGACTGTGGCATCTGGTCCGCCGGCATCTTTCTTATCCGAGGAAAGCTGTACGGTTTGGAGGAGGCAGCGCGGCTTGCACAGGAAACGGTGAGAGCTGGAGCTGCAATTTAGTGTGTTCAGTTTCTGAGCAGAAAATCAGAAATGCGCTGGTGTGAAATATGGGACTGAGATGGATGCAGTTTGTTTTTGTTTTGCGTTTATTGTCTTTTAGTCCTTCCATTGTTCAGGGAGAAGTGACGAAATATAAATCACAAATAATTGTTTAAAAATCTCTCAACCCTTCAACAAATAAACCTGGAGTAACGTAAGCTTGGCACATTATTGTCTCACAGCAGCCAAATTATTATACACAACCAATAGGAAAATAAAGTAGAAGGGTTCCTCATTTGTCTCATACTCAGTGCTGCTTCTCATGTCAACCCCTGTCTGATGCTGTTTTAGCTCCTCCCCCTTTTAGACAGTTCTCTTCTGATTGGCAGCCCGCACTTAAAACCTCACTGGGTTTAATATATATATGACAATGATGTCGTTTAAGGTATCTAATTAAAAAAAAATTCCTCATTGCAGTTGTAAGGCATTTTAATAACAAATGGATCGTAGAGGTCTTTTAAGAAAGTCAGGTATAGGCAGTAGTTAATGTGAGTCCACACCTGTGCATCTCTACACACCACTGGGACATTAAAAGCTGAGTCCAAATTCAGGGGCCACATTTACGGGACGATTAGTCCACAGTGAGGCGACGCACGATGTCCATATTCGAAGTCTTCCCCAAGTGCAACGAATGTGTTCTTCTTTTCCCCGGATTTGAAAGATCGGTTTGTATCCTTCATGGCCAACCATATCCCATGATTCATTGTGCAGCAAAAGTCAAATGCAGCTATGGCAGAGGAGAGCGGCCAAAAAGTTTGAAATGTGACTGTTTTAAGATGTTTTGAAGTGAGAATGTAGATGTCCAATTTCACATCCGCTCAATTCCGGCATTGGCGGTCTTCATGGGCTTCGAAGGACCTGGTCTGAGTAGGCTGGTCCTTCAAAGGATGGAGCCCCTGATTTGTCAGATAATGAGGTCAGCGTATGAACATGTAACCCCTCTGAGCCAGACTGCTCTAAATATTTAGCTACAGAACTTTTTTTTTCTACTCTTGGCTCTCTATGATGTCATACAGACCTTTTTTTCCCACTGACTGGGTGCTAGTGCCAAGCGCTCGAAACATACTCACTCGATTCTAGGACGAAAACCTGCTTTAGCTCCAGAACCGCAAACTAGCTGGAGGATTGTTTTGAACTGTGAATCATGCAAAGCTGCTCTGTTAGAGATCCAGCATGAAAACCTGAAGCTGGAAATGCGCTGATCACATCTGTTCCAGTGTTACTTGCAAAGTGTTTTGGCATTCAGCATTTTTCTGTACGTATTTATTTTTTTTAGATTTGTTCCACCTGCCAGCAAACAGGCGCAATAATGGGCTGTTTCCAGAAGGGCTGCCCCAGGAATTATCACTACAGATGTGCCATCCAGTCAGGTAGGGGTTCAGTGGTTCAGTGAAGCGACCAGTGAAGCTCTGTGGTCACTTTACTTTGGTTATTTCATGTCCGGGTTTTATTTTACTGCTGTAATTACCTGCAAGGTGCCAAATGTCTTGAAGGCTCATGCGGTGTTTTTGCTTTTGTTTTTTCAGGCTGCGTCCTCAACGAAGAGAACTTCTCAATGAGATGTCCAGAGCACAAGGTAAGCACAGAAATGAGTGTGTGAGGAGCTGCTCGGCCTGCAGGGGTCACTGTTGTAGCTTTTGAAGACCTTTTACATATGTGAGCAGTCTGAAAGTACACATGAGGGGAAAAAAGCAGCAGGAAATTTATTGAATATTAAAAGTTTTTGTTTCCCACAAATTCAGACTCTTTCTTGAAAGTGTTCCTAAATGCATGTTATTGTTATCTTTCTTTGATTAGATTAATTTAAACAGGTGTCACTTCAGTGTGCTTTTTCTCCCAACTCCATCGTCTTGAAACTGCAGCTGGCGACAGTGGTTTTCGTTCTGCTTTGCAGCCTCAGCACAGTTCTCCACCTGCTTCACGAGGCTCTCGAGCCTGCAGAAGGTCTCCAGAGCAGAACGAGGACTAGTGACGCCAGCTGCACTCTGAGGCAGTGGAGTCTGCATCAGTGTGTTGGACACCTGTCAGTCAGAACAGACACATCTCGAATTTACCCTTTCTTGAGTTTTTTTTTTTTTTTTTGAG